>JAJONR010001526.1:0-34123 GCA_029582245.1 Solanum etuberosum | reverse complement strand
TCATTAGACATCCCAGCTTTCATCTTTCTCTTGTTGGATTTGTCTTTGGGCACTTCTCCCCAGAAGTCGTCAAAGACATGAGTGGTGGGAGTTTCACTGAACAGATTTATCAAGTACTCTTGCACAACCGGAGGGGGCACATTGATTGGCTTTTCCACCAGTTTCACAATTTTATCTCGCATCTCAACTAAATGTGCCTTCAACTCCTCAACATTTACTAAACCTACAATCTGTAATTAATTTTGTACATGGACCTCCAGACCGTCCATCCTTTCTTTTAGGACTACAAGCTCTTTCCGCATCTCATCTTTCACCCGCTTCTCCATAGCTAACACATCGCCTTCTACCACCTGAGGTAGCCTGAGTACAATCTGGTCGACTATGGACTTGGTCGGCTGCTGATCTGCAACCAACCTCTCAAAGATCACAGTAGGTACGGTAACGAAAGTACATGTAGCCTGGGAGGCCGAAACTTATGTTGGGGCTGTACCAACATCTGGTTGTGAAGCTGCACCCGGCTCATTACTACCCTCAACTCGTGGCATGTCAACCGGTATATGCGGTACCACTACTAGTGGTCCCACCGATGCAGATTTAGCACAAAAGAGATGATTGGCAACATCTTTAATTTTATTCACCCAAATCAAATCATGTTGTCACCGGGTGCGAGTCAAACCAACAATAAAGTCCATGTTCAAGTCTTCCCACTTCCAAGTAGGAATGCTCATATCTTTGGACAAACCTCCCGTCCTCTGATGCTCAACCCTTACTTGTTGGCAATTTGTACACTTAGCAACAAATTCCACAATATCCTTCTTCATTCCATTCCACCAATAGACCTCTTGTAAATCACGGTACATCTTTGTGGCTCCCGGTTGAATGGAATATCGTGAACTATGGGTTTCTGACAAGATCTGTTCCCTCAAGTCATCAACATTCGAAGCACATAAATAACCTTGATATCTAAGTACCCCATCTCCTCCTTGGGAGAAAGCCTCAACAGATTTCTTATGCACCGCTTCTTTATAATTCTACAAAAATTGGATCAAGACCTTACTTGGCTTTCACATATGCCACAAAAGATGATTCAGACCCATTTTGAACCATAACACCACCCTTGGTGGAGTCCACCAATTGAACCCCTAATCATGCCAATCTATGAGCATATCAAACCAACTCTTTCTCTTCTTCTTCTTCAATATGAGCCACTCTACCCATAGACAACCGACTAAGAGCATCTGCTACCACATTAGCTTTACTGGGGTGATAAAGAACACTCATGTCATAATATTTCAATAATTCAAGCAATCTTCTTTGGAGAAGATCAAGATCTTTTGATTAAACACATATTTTAAGTTCCTGTGGTCGGTAAACACATCTACATGATCTCCATACAAATAGAGCCTCCAAATCTTTAAGTCAAAAATGACCGCGGCTAACTCAAAGTCGTGAGTAGGATAATTATTCTCATGAATCTTAGGTTGCCTCTAGGCATAGGCAATGACTTTCCCATTTTGCATAAGCACACACCCTAACATAATTCTTGAGGCGTCACAATATACAAAAAAACAATCCGTCCTTTCCGATAAGGTCAATATCGGAGCGGAAGTAAGTCTATCCTTCAACTCTTTAAAACTCTTTTCACATAACTCGGTCCATATGAACTTAGCCTTCTTCTGAGTCAAAGCCATCAAAGGAGAGGCAATTGAAGAGAATCCCTCAACAAACCTTCTATAGTAACCGGCTAAACCTTAGAAGCTTCTAATATCCGAAGGAGTTAGAGGTCTAGGCCAACTCTTGACCGCATCCGTCTTCTTAGGATCTACCTCAATACCCTTACTTGAAACAATATGACCAAGGAAAGCTACGTACCTTAACAAAATTCACATTTCCTAAAATATGCAAAGAGTTGTTGGTCCTTAAGAATTTGCAAGACAATCCTCAAATGATCGACATGTTCATTCTCACTTTTCGAATAGATCAAAATATCATCAATGAACACAATCACAACCATATCAAGGTATTGTCTAAACACGCTATTCATCAAATCCATAAACGCTGCCGGAGAATTAGTCAACCCAAATGACATTACCAAAATTCATAATGACCATACCGAGTTCGGAAAGCCATTTTTGGAATGTCATCATCTCTTACCCTCAATTAGTGATAATCTGACCGAAGGTCAATCTTAGAGAAATAACTCTCCCCTTGAAGTTGGTCAAATAAATCATCTATCCTTGGGAGAGGATACTTATTCTTAATACTAACCTTGTTCAACTGACGATAGTCGAAACACATACGAAGAGAACCATATTTATTTCTAACAAACAAAATTGGATCACCCTATGGAGAGATACTCGGTGGGATGAAACCCTTATCCAAAAAATCTTTCAATTGTTCTTTCAACTCCTTAAATTCTACCGGAGCCATTCGGTAAGGAGGAATAGAAATAGGTTGTATATTTAGGAGAAAGTCAATACCGAAGTCTATTTCCTGCTCGGGAGGAATATCGGGTAGATCATCTGGGAACATTTCCGGATACTCTTTAACAACGGGGACCGACTCGAGAAAAGGGGTTTCAGAATCTACATCCCTCACCCTAACTAGATGGTAAATGCAACCCTTTGAGATCATCTTTCTATCTTTAAGACAAGAGACAAACTGACCCTTAGGCATAAAATTTCCCCCCTTCCACTCTAGGACAGGCTCATTCTGGAACTGAAACTTGACTACACGAGTTCTACAATCAATTGAAGCATAACATGAGTGAAGCCAATCCATACCAAGAATCACATCAACATCTAACATATCAACTCTACCAAGTCAACAAGAGTAACTCTATGGGACAAGGAAACGGGACACTTTCTATATACCCTCTTAGCCACAATAGAATCACCAATAGGAGTAGAGACAGAAAAAGGATCTAACAACACATCGGGAAGCACATCAAATATTATAGCCACATATGGCGTAACAAAAGACAAGGTAGCACTGAGATCAAGTAAAGCATATACATCAAGTTGAAAAAGTTTCAACATACCGTTAACCAGATCGAGAGAACTCTCTTGTTCACCACGAGTCTGAAGTGTATAGAAACGGTTTTGCTTAGGAGCATTGGGACCCGAACCACTAGGAGGAGCTTGCTTTCACTCTCTTCCTGTTAGCCATAAGCATCGGGAAATCCCTCATTTTGTGACCACTTTTACCACAACCAAAGCAACCATCTGTGCCGGCTAGACACTTACCCTCGTGCTTCCTTCCACACTTAGTACAAGTAGACCTAGGCAATGAAGACCCACTACCATTACCTTCTTGAGGCTTAGGGTTAGACACCCTATCTTTGTTGAACTTATGAGGAGCATTGGAGGAACCCTGACCGAAAAACCTTGGTCGGAATCTAGAACGACCATATCCATCGGACCTTGCATGAGAGAAATTTCCATCACCGGTCTTATCCCTTTTTGACTCCCTTGACTTTTCCTTAAGTTTTTCCTCCTCAATTTTTTGTGCATGAACCATGAGACGAGATATTTCCATGTCATTAATGAGTATGGTGGTATGACACTCTTTGACCACCATTTCGAACACACCCGAAATGAACTTGCTCATCTTAGCCCTTGAATTGGCAACCATTATTGGAGCATACTTAGACAATTGGGTGAACTTCAGAGCATATTCCCTCACACTAATACTCCCTTGTCGAAGCTTAATGTACTCAAGCACTATGGCTTCCCTCATCTCAAGGGGAAAGAACCTATCAAGAAAAGCGGCTTTAAACTTCTCCCAATCAAGAGGACCTGCATCTTCCGGTTTCCCTTATTTCCCTTTGTTACACCATATTTGAGCCACACCTTTTAGTTGATAAGCGGCCAACTCCTCTTTTTCCACTGAAGTAACTCTCATGATCATCAAAACCTTATAGACCTCATCAATGAAATCTTGAGGATCTTCCTCAACTTTAGAACCATGAAACTCCTGAGGGTTCATCCTAGTGAAGTCCCTCACTCTTGAAGCCTCCGTACCTACATTTGGGTTCACGGGAACTGCAACCTCCCTATTGGCTTGGGCCGTCACAACTTTTGCCAACACTTGAAAAGTAGCCCTAAACTCCTCATTAGTCACTTGTTCGGCCATATGATCGACCGGAACTTGAGAAGCTTGGGGAGGAGCTTCTTGTTCCTCATTCTCCCTCACATTCCTTCTAGCATAAGCTCTTCGGGTAGCCATATCCTGAAGAACATAGGATAAGGATTAGGAGAGAGACCTTATAGAGTTAAACTCTATCACACGACTTTAGAGTAATGAAAGAAATGGAGTTTCCTAATCTTCTTGTAGCCTCTCATTCATAAATATGGCGCGATTCACACTTATGAACAAGACTCTACTAGACGTGGCTTATCAGACATCCTTGGTTCATTATAAACCTTGTGCTCTGACACTAAGTTTGTCACAAACTAGGGGTATCCCCTAGATGTAACATGGCGTATAGAACCCCGAAGGATCCTATACAAGCCACTTAGCTCTCATAACATAAGAAATATAACAATAAGAGTAAAAAAATAGTCCAAGTCCAAAGAGTTTTTATAAACGAAAAGTGGAAGTCTAAAAACACTTTTCTCATCATAGCCATCTAATAGAATAGACTGAAATTGGGCCTAGCCCATATATCATATCCAAAAGTGAAATACAAGAAAAGGAACTACAACAATGAAAGTCCTTCCTCAAAGCATGAGGACTCACCAATGCTCGGAAATCTCAAACTCAACCACCAGCCACGAAACTTGGAAACCTGATTGTCGGACCCTACATTTGGGGAAATGTAGGCAAGAGTATTTGTTAGTACAAAACAATGTACCAAGTATGATAGACATGCATAAAATATTTAAATCATTCTAAAAAGGAAATTTCATTTCATGACATACAATTGACCAAGCTAAAATATGATATAAGAGAGTTAGAAAACATCAGTCATAAAACCATGGTCAATGCAAGCTAACATCATCTTTAAAACATTGAACTCATATGCGATACTTTTTGAAATAACCTTAGTTCATTATTAGTATGGGGGATTAGCCTTAACCGACATAGAGACCATGTGAGCTATAACATGATCCCCCGGTGTCTCCAACACCAAAAAGGATTGTCCTACTTGCCAAGGTAGAACCATGAACTTCTAGCTTAAGTGGATCCACTAGCTAATGTCTATTTTAGACAATTTGTCAAAATTTGATACGTCCAAACTTACACTTCAATTAAGAAGTATAAATGGTCGATGTCAATTTATAGAACTCAACGTGAGTTGAGGTCGATACCACAGAGAATTTACTTACAGAAATAGTTTCATGATCGCGTTTATTCAACTGCTGTTATTATTTCCTAAAGAAAGTAATTGTGAAATGTAAAATGGGTATGGTTGTAAGGTTCAAGTAACTAATATTGTTATAATATTCAGATTAACACAATTAATAGAATGTTGACTTCAAGGTTGTGATGATAAGTGAATGAAACCAGGGTTGTGTTTCCCATGACGTGACATCTAGTATTGATTCAAGAACGAGTTTTAGGTAATTTATTCTTTGCAAATTACAGACGATTTAGATGTATCTAACACTTCTCAGTCTTGTTAGATAACTTCCACTCAAATCCTCTCGGACTTAGAGTGTTATTCAATTTTACCCTCGCATAGTTTAGTGTCAAAGTTCTTTTTTTTGAACACGAACTTTAACTCCAATTCAACAGATTAACTCAACATTTTCCTAACTATCGATTTTCTCTCGAACAATTGATAGATACAGGCAAATTCTAATGCATGCACTCATTAGAAATAATGAATAACAAAATTTGAGTTATGCTCTACGCAAGTGTGAACCTTTCTAGACATTCAACAAACACATCAAATCTTACAAAAATACACTCGATTATAGTATTAATCCTTAGTTTTGAGCATCAAATGTGCCACGATTTCACAGCGCATCAACACCCTCAACTTAGAACCATTACTTGTCCTCAAGTGATGAGAAAAACAAAACATTTGACTCTCAAACACCCAAAAGCACTTTACTAATATGCAGCAGCTATCTTGACAACAACTTGTATCCAAAACCAGCTATCTAACATGCACAGAACAATGTATGACATCCCATTACTCACAGTCAACCATGCTTATGCTTGTGTACTATCAGCCAACACAATTTAACTATCAAATGTAAACATAGTGTCCTCACACCAAAGAAGTCCTTCACACATGATAATTGTGACTAATTTCTACGCTCACACTCCCAAATAAATTCTAACACTAAGAAAAAAAATACCATAGGCTTGCCCATGTTTTCTACACTCTATCTTTCAAACAACTGGAATAGGATCACTGTAGGACTTTATAGGCTTGTAACATACGCTCGGGCTAGGGAATGGAATATATGGTTTTGTGAGTGACTATTTTACCTTGGTTCTCCAAAGTTTAATTAGCATACAACTTTATCCGCTCGATTCCATCTTCTCTCATTCTAGTACATCCCAGCAGCCACACCATTTTTTTATTTTTTTTATTCTACCAGATTCTTTGAAACATGCACATTACTCCTGATCAATCAGGTATTTTGAGTTTGTGCTTTAGAGCTGACTGACTGAACCTTTTTTTTACACTTTTTCATTTCTACTCGGGGTGTGATCACCCTCAAGTTAGGCTTTTGGCCTGAGTTGTAGCATCGTATCTTTGGAGACAAAAGGATATGATATCAACGGGTAAGAACAAAATTACTTGCAAGGCTCAAATAGGGTTCAAGGGTCATGCTTTCATTTGGTAGTTTATTTTTTGTTTTAAGTGGGCTTAGCAAAAAAAAGGCCTAATGATCATCTCCTATCCAGTTGTTTTCAAATTTTAGTAAGAATACTTGGGCAAGTTCTAGCTTCTGCACCTAGTGACAGACTTCATGCAAACCTCACACGCACATGACACGTGTGTACATTTTTCAGTTTCTTAGTTAACCAATTTATGTTTCAAGCTAGCAATGTTCAACATACTAGTAACTAAGGTGTCATACAAAGAGCCCAACAGTCAGATTTTCCGATTAAAGGCATACATGTTATTATTTCAGACACAACACAAACTCAAAAACATAGCTGCTGCACAGCTCAATACACAAAACTTCACAAAAACTTCACAAATTCATCAAAACATAACACAGAGCCAACCTCCATACAGTCTAACACTTAAATGGCAGGTTGCTCACCACCCCCTCCCAAAAAAAGGACTTTTCCCTCAAAGTAAATAAAGAAAAAACAATACAGGGCTGTGATGAGGGGTCATACCTACGGTGCACTAGGTGCCAGTAGTCGGAGTAGTGTCAGCACCCTTATCACCGGGTGCACTCTCAGAAACCTGCACTGGGTCAGGCTAACTATTGCTGATCGAGGCTGATATCACGCTACTAGAAGCGCCAACTAACACCGCATCTTGCCTCTGCTGCGCAAGTGCTTTTTATTCCCTCGCTAGTCTCCTGGATTCTTTGAGTGCTTTCTTGTGCTGCCTCCTTTCCTCTTTGGTGAGGTTAGTCGGCTGCTCCTCATTAGACATCCCAGCTTTCATCTTTCTCTTGTTGGATTTGTCTTTGGGCACTTCTCCCCAGAAGTCGTCAAAGACATGAGTGGTGGGAGTTTCACTGAACAGATTTATCAAGTACTCTTGCACAACCGGAGGGGGCACATTGATTGGCTTTTCCACCAGTTTCACAATTTTATCTCGCATCTCAACTAAATGTGCCTTCAACTCCTCAACATTTACTAAACCTACAATCTGTAATTAATTTTGTACATGGACCTCCAGACCGTCCATCCTTTCTTTTAGGACTACAAGCTCTTTCCGCATCTCATCTTTCACCCGCTTCTCCATAGCTAACACATCGCCTTCTACCACCTGAGGTAGCCTGAGTACAATCTGGTCGACTATGGACTTGGTCGGCCGCTGATCTGCAACCAACCTCTCAAAGATCACAGTAGGTACGGTAACGAAAGTACATGTAGCCTGGGAGGCTGAAACTTGTGGTGGGGCTATACCAACATCTGGTTGTGAAGCTGCACCCGGCTCATTACTACCCTCAACTCATAGCATGTCAACCGGTATATGCGGTACCACTACTAGTGGTCCCACGGATGCAGATTTAGCACAAAAGAGATGATTGGCAACATCTTTAATTTTATATGCCGCGGTGACCTTGGATGCTTCAATCCATCTGTCCACTAGCTTATTTGTAGGAATACTGACTTGCAGACATAGTTTCCCTATCAGATAGGGAAATGGTAGACCGAATCTCTCGTTCAGTGCTCTGTCCCACATTTCTGTGGTGATGATCCGGCCTACATTTACTGGTAACCAGCAATGAGGCAAGCAACCAGTGATGCGAGAGATGGTGACAAAGTATTATCATTGGCTGTAGGCCTGAACTGTGCGCGAACAACAGCCCACCAAACCTTAGCCGGGAATGACAGTGATGCCTTTGTAATCTACACCGGTGTCCCTGCTACCCATGCTGCATTCTCACCCTCTGTAGCAATCAATCTAGCAATCCAACATATGACCCGCTCTCTCGAAGTAGGATCCTCCATCTCGTTCTCACTTGTCACTGCATGATGCTTACCTTCAAAAAGGCCAACTGAGGTTGGTGATGTATATTCTGGACCATGTAGCATCCCGTTGATTGTGGCTTCAGAGATATCTACAGATTTTCCCCTCACCACTACATAATTAAGTGGTCCCCATGTGCTGGCGAACGCTTTATGCCCTCTTTTTGTAGTCTTAGTGTCAGCAGCAAAATTCATCAGTGCAGCTGCATAAGAGGCATATAATTTTTGGGTAATGTGATGGGAGAACTCCCCAGGAGAGTTGTTCATCCATTCAAATTTATGTATTTGGAATATTCTGTAGATGTCTGGAAATGCCTGGATATCCAATGCCACTACTCTAGTCTCAGGTATAACTGGCCTTCCACTAAAGCCACCCGACTTGGACACTATCCCATTCTTAAAGAAGTCCTCAGACATGTTCACAGTGCACATAGAAAAAAACAATCAATTAGATGTTGTCTCACCACCGGGTCAACTTCATGTTGGTGAACATATTGAATCATCGCTGCCTCGGTGCTGGCATCATCATCTTCTTCCTGGGCATCTACTTCTTCATGTGCCCCCGTTTCAGTTTTTGCTCCTACTTCAGGTTGAGGTGCAACTACATTCTCCTGAGAGCCGCTAACAGATTCTTCACCACTTCCTGAACCGCTACCGGATTCTTCACCACTTTTGGAACCACTACCAGATTTCTCACCACTCTCGGATCCACTACCTTCTTCTTCAGACTGGGAAGGAGTGTTCTGAAGAATGGCTATCGCCGTCCGTGATCTAGTAGCTCGAGGAGAGTGCTCTTCGATTGTAGTATTGACTTGGACCTCCGAGTTACTAGACTCCGCTGCGTTATCACTTTTCATTGGTGAGGGAGATGGTGAGGTATGTGGAGGTGCAGTCTTTCTTCGGGGTCCCATAGTACCTGAGAAAAACAAAAAACATATTAATAATCTAAACAAGTAAAATGACACACTAACGGGTAATCAGACTTCCCCTGTGTAAATACAACGTGATGCTTCGCCTTAATAATGTCATCACCATATTTATCATTGGGAATGGGCACGTATTAAAAAAGAAAAACAAGTTTAACTAAAAAGAAAAGACAATTTTTTTTACCTACAGGGGTCATCACGGGTCGTGGTGGGTACCACGGTCCGTGATATCCCTCATGAACATGAGACAGTGCCAGTGTGCAGCAGTGAAGTGTACTGGTTATGGTTCACGGAGGGCTTCACGGTCCGTGGATTGAACCACGGTCCGTTTGGGCCCCCGTGACATTAGCCAGTGTCCACTTTATTACCAAGTGTGGACCACTAGTGGATCCACGTTCTGTGTCTCCCTTCACGGTTCGTGAAGCCTTTCGTAGACTTTCACTTGGACAAAATTTCCGGTTACATCACCCTATCTGCTAACTATTTCCAGGTTTCATCAATTATCAACGCACAACCACAGTTAATGCCTAAGATTCGAGCATAGTTATGACTAATCCACTGAAACCCACAAACCATTTCCCACTTTATAGTCATATTTGTCCATTACAAGTATACCCACATACAAGCACCCTTTCTTTTCCAAACGTCAATATATTTTACCACTATATGCACATGGGAACAAAGTAATTAAGCAATTTGGACTCACATTTACAGTTACCTCATCATAAATCACAAACCCCACACAATTTAATCATACCCATAAAAAATAAATCACCAATTTCACTCAATTTTAACATACCCATCACAATTAGAACCTAACACAAACCTCATCAAATAAGATTACAAAAAATCAAACAAAAATTCGTAGTTCTAACTTGATTCTAGATAAGATCAAACATATATCAAGTAGGGAGAAGAATTTACTTCAATATTTGCTCAACTTTCAACTTTGAATACAAGAGATGAAATGCAATGTTGATTCCTGACAATAATGAACTTAGGGTTTTGATTCTTTGATCAATTTTGGAGTTATGGATGCTGAGAAACCTTTTAATAACCTTAGGAACCGTTATGGATGAGAGAAAAGAGAGAAAACACCAACTTTTGGCACTTTAGAAGATATATAAAATGTTTTAAAAAATTAAGATGTGCGCGGGTTGGGTCGGGCTAGAACTGGTTTTGCCGACTTCACTTATGATGGACCGTGATGGTTCCCGTGAAGAGCACCATGGTACGTGTGAATGCTCGTGACCATTCCTTAGGCGAGAAACTTACCTGAGGTTCACGAGAGGCTGAACGGTCCGTACAAAGTCTGACGGACCGTAAACCCTTCTGTGAACCAATTGTTGCAGTTTCCAGTAGTTCTTTTAAGGAAGCTGGTGGCCCTTGACGGACCATGATGATGCTCGTGAAGAGCACACAATCCGTGGTAGAGCTCGTGAAGGTCCTCTAAATCCCAGCTCTTCAGTTTTTTGTCCAACTTTTTCCTGCACACCCCAACACACAGTGACACTATAGAACAATGAAAAATATGCTAAAATAAAAACTACCTATTATATTTACAACCATGGGTTGCCTCCCAAGAAGCGCAAAATTTAACGCCGTGGTACGACGCAAGTTACTTGATTACTCAGATTTCGTCAAGCTTGTATTCCTCCACTATTTTCACTTCCTCTAGGACTCCCAAGTATGCCTTGATTCGCTGACCATTGGCTTTGAACCTCTCAAGCTCAATAGCACCCAACTGAAATACCTGATTTACCTTGAATGGCCCAGACCATTTGGATCTCAATTTCCCAGGAAATAGATAAAGCATGGAGTTGAAAAGTAGCACTTAGTCACCAGGACTGAAGGTCCTTTTCTTAATGTGCTTGTCATGATATAGCTTCATCCTTTCCTTGTACAGTGCAGGCCGTTCTTAAGCTCTCAAGCGGAATGCATCCATCTCATTAATCTGATCTAGTCTCAGATTCACTGTTTCACTCCAACTGAGGTTCAACTTCTTTAGTGCCCAAAGTGCCTTATGCTCCAGATCTACAGACAAATGACATGCCTTTCAAAACACCAACTGATATGGAGACATACCAATGGGAGTCTTGAAAGCTGTCCAATATTCCCATAGAGCATCATCCAACTTTCTTGCCCAATCTGTTATGTTGGCATTCACTGTCTTTGCCAATATTGTTTTGATCTCCCGATTCGATACCTCTACTAGGCCACTTGTTTACGGATGATACGGTGTTGCCACCTTGTGTTGTTTAACCCTATATTTGGCCAAAAGTGCACTGAACACTTTATTACAAAAATGTGAGCCTCCGTCGCTTATGATTGCTCTAGGTGTACCAAACCTTAAGAATATGTTCTTTTTCAGAAAACCAGCAACGCTTTTACCATCATTTTCAGGCAGGGCGACTGCCTCAATCCATTTGGAAACATAGTCCACTGCCACCAGTATATACTTTTGCCCATAGGAGCTCACAAATGGTCCCATAAAGTCAACTCCCCACACATCAAACAATTCCACCTCCAGAATAGGTGTCATTGGCAGTTCATGCCGACGAGAGATAGGTCCTTGCCTCTGGCACATATCACACCCTTTAACTAAATCGATTGAGTCCTGATGGATGGTAGGCCAGTAGTACCCACTCTGAAGTACCTTGTGGGCAGTCTGTGCACTTTCATGATGACCACCTATCAGAGAGGAGTGACATGCTTCTAAGATATGCAACATCTCATCCTCAGGGATGCATCGCCTGATGATGTTGTCATCACACACCCTGTATAAATATGGTTCATCCCAAAAATACCTTCCCACATCATGTAGGAATTTCTTCCATTACTGGAATGCTAGCCCTTCAGGCATCAAATAACTCACAAGAAAATTAGCAAAGTCAGCAAACCAAGGAATGATATCAAGAGTGGCGGCTAATACCTGCTCATCTGGGAATGAGTCATTAATGTCTAACTCGAGTTCCTCTTTCTTCTCTGCCTCTAACCTAGACAGGTGATAAACCACCTAATTTTCACAACCTCTTCTATCTTTGACTTTAAAGTCAAATTCTTGAAGCAGCAGAATCCATCTTATCAATCTGGGCATTGCATCTTTCTTCGCCATTAGATATCACAATGCTGCATGATCTGTGTGAACTATCACTCTAGTGCCCAGCAAGTATGCCCTGAACTTCTCAAATGCATATACCACAGCCAGTAGTTCCTGTTCAGTAACAGTGTAGTTGCATTGTGCTTCGTTTAGCGATTTGCTGGCATAGTAGATCGGGTGGAAGATCTTGTTGCGCTTCTGCCCCAACACAACTCCCAAAGCAGTACCACTTGCATCACACATTACCTCAAATGGCTCCGCCCAATATGGGCCAATGATTACTGGAGTAGAGAGTAGCTTCACCTTCAGGCATTCAAAGGCTTTTGAACATGCATCATCGAAGGCAAATTTCACCTCTTTCTCTAACAGCCTGCACAAGGGGTGTGCAATTTTTTTAGAAATCCTTGATGAATCGCCTAAAGAATCCTGCATGCCCTAAAAAACATTGAATACCTTTCCCACAAATATGCGGAGGAAACTTTTCAATTACCTCAATCTTCGCTTTGTCTACCTTCCATAACCATGAAATGGCATTTCTCCAAGTTAAGCACCAAATTAGCCTCCTTACATCTCTGTAATGCCCTGCTAAGATTCAACAAACAGTCATCAAATGTGTCACCTAGCACATTGAAATCATCCATGAACACTTCCAAAGTGTCATCTACCATGTCTGAGAAGATGGACATCATACACCTCTGGAAAGTTGCTGATGCATTACATAATCCAAATGGCATGCATAGAAAAGGGTGATCACATCCTCGAACACAATGAGGACTCACTAAATCTTCACTTCCTTGATCAACAACAAAGCTACCCAAGAGTGAGAGCATCTAACTCATCGAACCCTACATTTGATAAGAATGTAGGCAAATTATGCCTTAGTACAAAGATGTACTAAATATGATAGCTAGCATAAACAACATAAACATCATGGTTAGTCAATGTAAATCATAAGCATAACAATGCACATATATCATCATAATAATAAGGAAAATAATACTCATCAAGAAACCTTACTCATGACTTGGGTCATCTCCTCTTAGTCATCTTACCTCATGGAAAGCATCTCAAGCAACAATCCAAGCTATTCATTCTTTACATCACAGTTCTCATAATTCATACCTACTTTTAAAGCCAATGGGAATTTGCCTATTTTCCTAGCATATAAAGGCTGATGGGTATTCGCCTCTTGCCTTACTTTTAGATTGCGGGTACTCGCCTCCACAATCTCATCATATGATGTGGGTACTCACCTCCACCCCATTTCATAAGGATCATGGGTACTCACCTCCATGTCCATTCATCATAGTAAGAACGTGGGGACTTAACTCTTGTTTAATTCTAAGGAATAGGGAAATCGCCTCATATCCTTTCATAGGGAGGTCAAGGGAAATCACCTCTAACCTCATCAATTACATAGTCTTTCAGTCTAGATTCATTTTAGGTGAGCAATCCTTTCAAACCTAGAATCATTCATGTGAGAAGACCTTTCACATTCATACATTCATAATTAAGCAATTCATATGGGAAGTATCCCTTCCTCAACAATGATATCAATTACCAACAATTCACATTATAAGTTTTACTCTAAAAGCCCTAGATCTCATGATCATCATCTAATCTTCATTCTAAAGCAATTCTAATCATAATTCATTCCTCCTATAAGGACAAGCCTAAACCCACAAATTTTCCCTTCATGGAATCAACCCAATTATATCAATTCTAGGTTAGAATCATGGAATAGGCATGGGTACATATAATTTCATCCTAAATACATGAAATTCTATCAATTCTATCATAAACAATCATAATCCACTCAATTGGATCAACATTCATCATAACCTACAACATTGGAAGAAACCCTAGCTAGAATTGGAGAATTCTTCATCAAATTGAGGGAATTCAAGGGGACTCCGTGGATGGAAGATATATATGGATGAAAATCTCACATACCTTGGTTACAATTCCCTAAAAAGCTTGGATATTGGAGACTTGCTCTTGACCTAGGTTCTGCTTCTTCCTTCTTCATCGAACTTCCAGAGAGAGAATATTTGAGAGGAGTTTTGGGTTTTCTTTTTAGGATTTGAGAGAATGAGTTAATTTGGTGATTTCAGGGGTTAGAAATACTTATACAGGTAGTCTAGGCTTAGTCAAAATGACACCACTTCATTCTAATTAAATCTGGAAAAAGACCTTTAAGTCCCCCACTTAACCGTCCCACAGACCCCACCCACGAGACCCCACCGATGGACCGTGGGTGGACCTACGGTCCGTCCTGGTGAACGTGGGCTGGGTGGTCTGGGGATTGGTTCTCTGAACTCGACCTACGACTCCCTAACCATGGACTGTGGACCCATCCACGTGGCGTAGGTCCTGGTCTCGTGGTTCACTGCCTCAGGCAGTTTCTAGGGTGCTCACCAACAGGGCTCACCCGCGTGGCGTGGGTCCAACCACAGGGCGTGGTTTGCCCTCGTGGGTGACACCTGGAGGTTCTGAAAATTTTGCTAGTTTTTCCTTGTTCGGGTATGGGGTGTTACACATGCATTATCACATTTTTAGACTAAGCATGTTTTATGTTTATGCTGATGCATTTTTCCTATATTTAGTACATTCCAAGTACTGATGCATATATTCTTTTTTGCCTATATTGTTTCATAATTTATAGTGTGATGTGCCTCGATCCGTCCATTTCATTTTTTGAGCACCTTGCCACCACATGTATTCAAATTCTTTATGTCACATTCAGTTTTTAGAATATTTTGTGAGTTAGGGCTTGTCCTAGTCACACCTATTAAAGTAGAGGCTTTTTGTTAGACTTAGTATGATTCCGCATTTACAGACTCGTACTCATATTCTCTTTATGATGTGATATTAGCTTGAGATTTATTTTTCTACTTGTTATGATTTATACTGTTATTTTGTACTTATAGTATCATGCTTATGTCAAGTGACTTGTTTAGGGTCTCTTGGGATCCTATTCTCCATGTCACGTATAGGGGTAGTTTGGGTCGTGACAAACTTGGTATTCAGAGTATCACGTTTCAAAAGATCCTATGAGTTTTTCATGCTACATTTAGTAGTCTTATTAACATATTTTGAATAGGAGTCTACGAGATGTTTAAGAAACATCTCTTCTATAAATATTATAAAGTCATTCGATAAAGTTGAACTCTATAAAAGGCTTCCTCTTTACCCTTGTTATATGCATTTTAAGAACATGCCTCAAGAAGTCTCCATTGAGAAGGAATGTCAACAACAATGTGGAACCCAAAGTGGCTCAAGGAATTTTCTAGAGTTTCTTCAAGCTTCAATGTTTCTTATTCCATTATTTAGGGCTTTTATTACCCAAGGTATGTACAAAATTCACCAATAGATCCCTTTCATCCATTGGGTCCTGAAAAAACTCCATCTCTCTTATGATTCCAATCCAATTTTCTAGGGTTCATGTGATTCTTCATCAGTTTAATTGTTAATGACTCAATTATCTATATGTGATCTATTTATCCATGATTTAAATCAATTACATATTTTTCAATGAATTTCATTTGAAATCATGTTTTATGCTTATGTTATGATTATGAACTGTGATTATGAAATTATGCATGCATCATGAAATTGAGGAATTTATGAATAAAAGATGCTTTTAGATAAAGTATCAAATGATTTGTGAATGGTTTTATCACTATGAAAAATGATCATGATTTAGATGCTTAGATAAGTATCTTATGGATAAATTATGAAATCATTGTTCTGAAAGGAGCTATTTTATGATATGAAGCTTACGATTTGATTGGTATTATTATATTCTTACCTTTCCAAGTATTATGATATAATTATGATAATGATTATTTTTATTTCCATTGGAATTTTTGCTTAGCACCGAGAGGACTTTGGAATGGAGGCTCCACTATTAGTAGAGGTCGGGTCTCTAGAAGCAATTTTCTTGTCCCTAACTATATTCCCCCATAGGATTTTTCTTAGAAAGACACAGCTAGTGGATCCATCTAAGTTAAAATATATGGTCCTTACCTTAAAAAGTAGGAAAATATCTTTTCGGTGTGGGAAAGACACTGGATTCCAAGTTATAGCTCACATGGTCTATGTCAGTTAATGGTCAATATTCCACAAAGAACTATTATTTTCTTCAAAGGTTTTATGACTTCCTCAATAATTATGATTTAAGCTTTTCTTATGATTTTTACATGTTTCATTGACCTTATCCTATAATTTATGATTTAGCTTGTTAAGCTTCGACACATTTTACTTGGCCATACATTTCATGTTTTAAACTCCTTATGTTATGATAACTATGTTTTATGCATTTTCCTCATACACGGTACATTCAAAGTACTGATGCACACATTGTGCCTATATTATTTCTTAATATATGATCTAATGTTCCTCTATTTAATCTTGGCTAGATTGGGTTGTTCTGCAGCTTCAGAGTTTTGGCGAGGCCTCATGTTTTGGGGACCTTGCCACCACAATGAAAGGGTGCCTAACCCTAAACCTCAAGGAGATGGTAATAAGTCCATGATGCCTACATGTGTTAAGTGTGGAAGAAATCATGAGGGTAAGTGTCTAGCGGGTTCCAATGCTTGCTTTGGGTATGGAAAGATGGATTACAAGATCAGAGATTGTCCTTATGTTGCTAAGAAGGATGGAGATAATTGTCGTAGGGCTCAACCCTACCCTTCATCCGGTCCAAGTGGTTCGGGTGCAAGTGTTCCTAAGCAAAACCGCTTTTATGCTCTTCAGACTAGAGGTGATCAAGAGAGTTCCCCGGATGTTGTGACCGGTATGTTAAAAGTTTTCCAAATAGATGTATATGTTTTAGTTGATCCGGGTGCTACTTTGTCTTTTGTGACACCTTATGTGGCCATGAGGTTTGATGTGCTCCTCGATGCGTTATTAGAACCTTTTTTTGCCTCGACTTATGTTGGTGATTCTGTGGTGGCTAAAAGGGTCTATAGAAGGTGTCTTGTTTCCTTATCCCATAGAGTTACTCTTGTTGACTTAGTAGAACTGGATATGTTAGACTTTGATGTCATACTTGGGATGGATTGATTGCATTCATGTTATGCTTCTATTAATTGTAGGACTCGGGTAGTCAAATTTCAGTTCCCAAATGAGCCTGTCCTAGAGTGGAAGGGAGGGAATTCTATGCCTAAGGGTCATTTTGCCTCTTGTCTTAAAGCTATAAAAATGATTTCTAAGGGTTGCATTTACCATCTAGTAAGGGTGATGGATGTAGATTAACCCCTTCTCTTGAATCGGTCCCCGTCGTAAATGAGTTTCTGGAAGTATTTCCAGATGACTTACCCGATATTCCTCTTGAGTGGGAAATAGACTTCGAAATTTGCCTTCTCCTAGATATGCATCCTATCTCTATTCCTCCTTACCATATGGCTCCGGCAGAACTTAAGGAGTTGAAAAACAGTTGAAGGACCTGTTACACAAGGTTTTTATTAGACCCAGTATCTCACCATGGGGTGCTCCGGTTTTGTTCGTTCGAAGAAGGATGGTTCTCTTCGTATGTGCATTAACTATCGTCAGTTGAACAAAGTGACTATTAAGAACAAGTATCCTCTTCCGAGGATAGATGATTTGTTTGACCAACTTCAAGGGGCAAGTTATTTCTCTAAGATTGATCTTCGATCGGGTTATCACCAATTTGAAGGTGAAAGAAAATGATATTCCGAAGATGGCCTTTAGAACCCAATATGGTCATTATGAGTTCTTGGTGATGTACTTTGGTTTGACTAATGCTCTGGCAGCGTTTATGGACTTGAAGAATAGAGTGTTTAGGCAATACCTAGACATGTTTGTGATTATGTTTATCGATGATATTTTGATCTATTCAAGAAGTGAGAATGAGCATATTGACCATCTGAGGATCGTAGTGCAAATCCTCAAGGACCAACAACTTTTTGCAAAGTTTAGCAAATGTGAATTTTGGTTAAGGTCCATAGATTTCCTTGGTCATCTTGTGTCAAGCAAGGGTATTGAGGTGGATCCTAAGAAGACGGATGCGGTCAAGAGAGGGCCTAGACCTCTAACTCCTTCGGATATTAGAAGCTTTTTGGGTTTGGCCGGTTATTATAGAAGATTTGTTGAGGGGTTTTCCTCCATTGCTTCTCCTTTGACGGCTTTGACTCAAAAGAAGGCTAAGTTCATATGGTCGGAAGCGTGTGAGAAAAGTTTCCAAGATTTGAAAGATAGACTTACTTCCGCTCCAGTGTTGACCTTACCGGAAGGGACGGATAGTTTTGTGGTGTATTGTGATCCCTCAAGAATTGAGATAGGGTGTGTTCTAATGCAAAGTGGAAAAGTTATTGCCTATGCCTCAAGGCAACTTAAAGTCCATGAGAAGAATTATCCTACTCACGACCTTGAGTTAGCAGCGGTCGTATTTGCTCTAAAGATTTGGAGACACTATTTGTATGGAGTTCATGTTGATGTGTTTACTGGTCATAAAAGTTTGCAATATGTGTTTAATCAAAAAGATTAAATCTTCGCAAAAGAAGGTGGCTTGAGTTATTGAACGATTATGACATGAGTGTTCTTTATCACTCCGGCAAAGCTAACAGGGTGGCGGATGCCCTTAGTCGGTTGTCTATGGGTAGTGTGGCTCATATTAATGAAGAAATAAAAGAGTTGGTTCGAAATGTGCATAGATTTGCTCGATTAGGTGTTCGACTAGTGGACTCCACCAAGGGTGGTGTTATGGTTCACAATGGTTCTGAATCATCTCTTGTGGCCGATGTGAAAGCTAAACAAAGTCTTGATCCAATTTTGGTAGAATTGAAAGAGGCGGTACTTAAGAAATCCGTTGAGGCTTTCTCCCAAGGGGAGATGGGGTACTTAGGTACCAAGGTCGTTTGTGTGTCCCAAACATAGATGATTTGAGGGAACAGATCTTGACTGAAGCTCATGGTTCGCGGTATTCCATTTACCTGGGAGCCACCAAGATGTACCGCGATTTACGGGAAGTCTATTGGTGGAACGGGATGAAGAACGATATTGCGGGGTTTGTGGCTAAATGTCCAAATTGGCCACAAGTCAAGGTTGAGAATCAGAAATCAGGAGGTTTATCCCAAGATATTAGCATTCCTACTTGGTAGTGGGAGGATGTGAATATGGACTTTATAGTGGGATTGCCACGTACCCGACACCAATATGATTCAATTTGTGTCATACTAGACCGAATGACAAAATTGGTTCATTTCTTTCCCGTCAATGTTTCCTATTCGGCGGAGGACTATGCCAACTTATATTTGATGGAAATAGTAAGATTGCATGGTGTGCCATTGTCCATTATCTCCGATAGAGGTACTCAGTTTACTTCTCAGTTTTGGAAGACATTCCAAAAAGGTCTTGGCACAAGAGTGAAGCTTAGCACGGCTTTTCACCCCTAAACCGATGGGCAAGCGGAGCGAACGATCCAAACTTTAGAGGATATGTTGAGAGCATGTGTCATCGATTTCAAAGGAAGTTGGGATGATCACTTGAAATTGATAGATTTCGCTTATAAGAATAGCTATCATTCTAATATTGGTATGGCCCCCTTTGAAGCTCTTTATGGTATGAGGTGTAGATCCTCTATAGGGTGGTTTGAAGTGGGTAAATTTGCCTTGATAGGGCCCGAGTTAGTTCATGAGGCTATTGAGAAAGTTTGACTTATTAGAAAGAGGTTGAGAACCGCCCAAAGTCGACAAAAGTCTTATGCGGATGTTAGAAGAAGGGACCTTGAATTTGAGGTTAGTGATTGGGTCTATTTGAAAATCTCACCCATGAAGGGTGTGATGAGATTTGGGAAGAAAGGGAAATTTAGTCCCCGATTTATAGGCCCATATCAAATCATGAGACGTGTTGGTAAGGTTGCTTATGAGTTAGATTTGCCAAATGAGTTGGCAACCGTGCATCCCATTTTCCATGTCTCTATGCTTAAGAAGTGTGTTGGAGATCCGACATCCATAGTTTCCCTAGAAGGATTGG
This sequence comes from Solanum etuberosum, assembly GCA_029582245.1. Lineage (NCBI taxonomy): Eukaryota > Viridiplantae > Streptophyta > Magnoliopsida > Solanales > Solanaceae > Solanum > Solanum etuberosum. Next base: position 13,477 of record JAJONR010001526.1, on the reverse strand, counting down.
GAGTTGATGAGAGTCTTTCATATAAGGAAGTTCCGGTTGAGGTTTTGGACCGGCAAGTTAAGAAATTGAGGAACAAGGAAGTTGCTTCCGTGAAGGTTTTGTGGAGAAACCACTTAGTTGAGGGTGCTACTTGGGAAGCCGAGGCCTATATGAAGTCCCGCTATCCTCATATTTTTCCTTCTACTCCTATTCTAGCTTAAGGTAATGAACTTCCTCTTGGTTTGCTTTATGATTTGAAGTCGTGTGTGTTTTATGTGTTTCCATGATTTCCTTATGATTATGCATGTTCATGAATTGCTTAAGTTGTGAAAGAAATGACTTGTATGAATTATTTTCCTCATGTTGTTGTGCATTGAGTATGAGTTGCCTATAGACTTCATGAGATAAATTGTTGAACATGCCTTGACTTGGAGTGGAGATTTCCACCTTGAGTATGTGCTTTGAGTATTGATTGCATTTAGGCTCCATGAGATTGTGTTGAGCATGCTTTTAAGTTTGGAAATGATAGTTCCTCCTTCAATGTAAGAGATCTGAAAATTTCATGCATATTGGGTTGTTAGATGTAGTTCCTACTCCCTTATAATGCATTGAGTAAGTTTGACTTGTAGTTGATGTTTCCTCCTTTGTTGTGTGCATGTAGATGAGTTGCATGCATAATGGGCTGCTAGTCTTGAGTCTTTTAGTTTAGAAACGTGCTTAGAATCTCATTCGAGGAAGAATGATCCCAAGGGGGAGATAATGTAACACCCCAGATTCGAAAGAGAGAACATAGCAGCTTTTCAGACTTACATGTGCCATCCATGAGGCCCAACCACGGGTCGTGGGTAGAACCACGCGCTGTAGGTGAGGCCGTGGAGAGGGTCACCTGAAGTTGCCCAGGCATGGACCACGGTGGGACCTACGGACCGTAGGTGGGTCCACGCCCCGTGGTCCAGCAGCCGTAGGTCGAGATCCAGAAACTCAAAGTCCCAGACCACCAGCCACGGTTCACCAGGACGGACCGTAGGTCCATCCACAGTCCGTCGGCGTAGTCACGTGGGTGAGGCCTGTGGGACGATTAAGTTGAGGGCTTAAGGGTCTTTTATGGTTTTAATTAAATTGAAGTGGTGTCGTTTTGCCTAAGTCTAGAACACCTATATAAGTATTTTTAACCCCCAAAATCCCCTATTCAAGTCATTCTCTCTAATCCCAAAAGAAAACCCAAAACTCCTTCAAATATTATCTCTCTAGAAGTTGGAAGAAGAAGGAAGAAAATGGAGCTAGGTCAAGGTCAAGTCTCCCAATCTTCAAACTTTGTGGGCATTGTGACTAAGGTATGATGGCTTTTAATCCTTGGGATCCTTCCTCCCATGGAGTCCCCTAGAATTCCCTCAATTTGATGAAGAATTCCTCAATTCTAGCTAGGGTTTCTTCCAATGTTGTGGGTTATGATGAATGTTGATCCAATTGAGTGGATTATGGTTGTTTATGATTGAATTGATAGAATTGCATGTATTTAGGATGAAATTACATGTACCCATGCCTATTCCATGATTCTAACCTAGAATTGATATAATTGGATGGATGCCATGAAAGGAAACTTTGTGGGTTTAGGCTTGTCCTTATAGGATTGATGAATTATGATTAGAATTACTTTAGAATGAAGCTTAGATGATGATCATGAGATGTAGTGCTTTGAGAATAAAGCTCATGATATGAATTGTTGGTAATTGATGTTAATGATGAGGAAGGGATACTTCCCACATGAATTGCTTGATTATGAATGTATGAATGTGAAAGGTTTACTCACATGAATGATTCTAGGTTTTAAAGGATTTCTCACCTAAAATGAATCTAGAATAAAAGACTATGTAATTGATGAGGCTAGAGGTGATTACCCTTGACCTCACTATGAAAGGATATGAGGCGATTCCCCTATTCCTTTAGAATTGAACAAGAGGTGAGTCCCCGCGTTCTTACAATGATGAATAGACATGGAGGCAAGTACCCATGATCCTTATGAAATGGTGTGGAGGCGAGTACCCGCATCATATGATGAGATTTTGGAGGCGAGTACCCGCAATCTAAAAGTAAGTAAGGCAAGAGGCAAATACCCATTAGCCTTTGTAAACTAGGCAAAAAGGTGAATCCCCATTGTCTTTAAAAGTAAGTATGAATAATGTGAAATATGATATGATGAATGAATAGCTTGGATTGTTGCTTGAGAGGCCTTCCATGAGGTAAGTTGACTAGAGGCGGATGACCCAAGTCATGACTAAGGATGATTAAGGTTGTTTGTGAAGTATTTCTTTCTTATTATGATATTGATGTATGTGCATGATTATGCTTATGGTTTATGTTAACTAACCATGATGTTTATGTTATTTATGCTAGCTATCATATTTAGTACATTTTTGTACTAACGCATACTTTGCCTACATTCTTATCAATTGTAGGGTCCGGCGACATAGATCCCCACACTCGTGGCTAGCTTCATTGTTGATCAAAGAAGTGAAGATTTGATGAGTCCTCATTCTGTTCAAGGATGTGATCACCCTTTTATTTTATGTCTTGGACTATTGTATGGGTTGTGTCCCAAGACTTTACTCATATTGTTTAGGTGGTTTGAGACTATGGTATTAGACTTCCGCTCGTTTTATAAAAGACTTCGATTGTATTGAAAGGTTTTAAATTTCCGCACCTTTTCTATTACTTTATGTTATGATATGCTAAGTTGGCTTGTATGAAGCCTCTCGGGGTCTTGTACGCCTTGTTACATCTATGGGGTACCCTTGGGTCGTGACACTTGGTTTAGAAATTATCCGCGAACCTCAGGAAATAATTTTAAGTCAAAGAAAGTTCACCATGGATATGTCGCAGGAATTCAATTGTATGGATTTAAAACCAGTCTCTTCCTCACTTATTCCGTCATGTCCTTTGTCCGTTGATGAAGGTGTTTTAATCTCTGATCCCACTTTCTATCGAAAGATTCTAGGCAAATTGAACTACCTCATCCATTCTCGCCCTGATCTCTTTTTTTCCGTCCAACACTTAAGCCAATATTTGCAGGCCCCTCGCCAACCACATCTCGATGCTACTCTTCGTTGCCTGTGATATCTCCTTCTTGACCCTGGTTTGGGTATTTCTCTCTCTTCATCTCCCTCTTTTGATTTAATTGCTTTTTGTGATTCCTATTGGGGTCGTTTCCCTGATTCCCAAAAATCCATTAGTGGTTTCCACATCACCTTAGGCGATTCTCCCATCTCTTAAAAGTCCAAGAAACCGTCATTGCTTTCCTTATCATCAGTTGAAGCTGAGTATAGGTCGATGCGTCGGGTTGTTGCCAAAATTACTTGGCTTATTTGCCTACTCACTGATCCTTCCATTAAGCCTTGTCTCATGTTCCTCTACAATCTGATAGCCAAGCTGCAATCCATATCACCAAAACCCTATTTTTCACGAGCATACTAAACATGTCGACCTTGACTGTCATTGTGTTTGCCAACAATACCTCACCATCATCATTTCCCTTTCATTTGTGCCCTCAATTGCTCAGCTTGTTAATGTGTTCACCAAGTCTTTGTCTGGGTCGACTCACCTTTCCTCTTTGTCCAAGTTTGGGGTTTCTTCTTCCACACCCTCCAACTTGAGGGGGGATGTTGGGAATAATTCTTCATCAGATCATCAGCTTGATTTAGAGACACAAAATAAGAAGAAAGAAGTTTGTTAATTCAAATTTAGCGGGATGTCACAAATTTCCTTTTATGCCCTTTATTTATATTTCACTAAGCATTATGTTGTAGAAGGTTCCATTGTATATATTCTTTTTTTCTTGTTTATTTCTTTACTGATTTAGGCAGTTAGTTTGCTAGATCATATCAAATAGAAGAAGGCCATATGTACAAATAGAAAGCTTTCTCATTCTTTTCGTTGTATTCTTATTTGTATCTATATTGTCATTCTTGGCAGAGAAGCAATCAGAGAAAATTTCCACAATACTCTCTTTTACATTCTGTAATTTTTACAAGACCTTGCATAAATCACCTTAGATACCCACTGAAATTTGTAACTTTTGGTAGCAATCTTATGCAGATACACAGTCACAATCTCAATTTACTAATCCCAATACAGAGCATTTATGGCCTCTGGTGTAATCTCTACTTCTACTCCATGAATTCTGACATATGGTAAGAATGGGAACCGATCCACATTCCCTTTGTTCCCTTAGGCATCTTGTGTGGCCTAGTATGAAGAATAGAAATCCAAAGCGGCTTTTGGGTAGTAGTCTAGAAAGTGCTTCAATCAATGGGAGCAACATTTGATTGGTTAATTATTGTGCCATTCCCGGGACAGCTTCATCCAAGCTGTCAAAACTCAGGGCCTTCTCTAGCATGAATGGCCTTTCATCCCTGAACAGATCATATTAGTCTTTCATCCCTGCTATATAGAACTTGACAGTGTTGGGTATCCCTCTATTTTAAGAAGAAGAGGCTTTTCGTGTGGGCTTGCAGGCTATGTGCTTTTGCGTTGTCATTTTCTGTAAGGAAACAAGTGAGCCTCGCATAACATGTACATATTTTTATATTTTCAATTTATTAGAAGAAAACTAAACTAAAAGAAGTAACATAAGAAAAATAATAGGTCTGTTAAAAGAATTCATCAATTAAGCTCAAAGTGGGACAAGCAATTCGCAAATGCAAGATTGTTAACCACTAGTGCAAGTGTCACCTCTAGACAGATAACTGGAAAGCGTTTGGACAGACCGGCATTACACCAATGTTTCTCTAATGGAGACCTTCGGCTCACAAGTTAAACGCAAGGAGAGGGTTAAGGAACATTGAATTTCCTTACCTGACTGGCGTTGCTCCTATGAAATGCAGGGTGACCATTGTGAAGCACATGTGCTTCAAAGTTGCCTTTCATAACCAAATGGTCTAAGTTCAGTTTAACAATTTAACCATCAATTTCAATAGGTACTCAGACTTCCCCCAAAGGATTCACAAGGCAATTTCAAAAACATTTCGACAATTTCCATTAAGAAGGATGTCGCCCTGTCTATCATTGGAAAACGTCAAGCACACAAACAGGCAAATTGAGTAATTTAACCATTCTCATTCGCAATTTCAGCCTAAAAATCAAATATTCACATAATAAAAAATTTACTCTTCGGAATGAAATCACCCAATCCATCATAGGACAATTTCATGCATGATGTAAATAAAATTGGGTTACTCCCAAACTCAAACTTTAACTTAACTAAATCAAATTTCACATGATATACACCATTATCAAGCATATTTACATCAGATCTAGCAATTATAAGCACAAAAAATATTTTTCAAATTACAAATTTCGAGTTCAAACAACTGGGTTTCGAAGAAAACCTAAACTATAGCAGGAATTTTTTTCCGCATTATCACATTGTGAAGCTTAAAATTAATAAACTAGAGTAACATACAAGATTTTGTAGAGATGAAGGAGGAAAAGTAAAGAGCCGTAATGGTGGTTTTCACTTCAACTCAAGAACTTCACCAAAAGAGGATTTTCGGATTTTGAAAGGTAAAGAGTTCTGAATAAGGTGAGGGAAGGAGCGTGGGGGTTTAAATAGAGAATGGAACACAATTGAGAAGCTTGAAGGTGGACGGAGGTGATGAATGTGAGAATGGAGTGAAGGGGAGTGTATAAATAAGGTGGTGAAGGGTTTTGGTGCTTTGAATTTTTGGAATAGATGGTCAAACTCCAGCCCTTTTAGTTCATCAAGAGTCAAAATTAGAACCTTTTCACATTTACCTAACTTGCGCGTGATCGACAACATGCCAATTGTAACTGGCGAGATGTCGATCTTAATGCAGATACTGGAATTCATGCCAGTGCACTGAGTTACATCGAGGCATTGGTTGGCGTTTGTAAGCATTAAGATTTTATTGAATTTAAATTCATAAATTAATTTTGACTATATTATATTTAAGAAAATAGTTCAAGTTATGTGGCAGTCCAAGTCAAATTAAATGAGCCACTGAAATCATGTCACGTGTCAAAGTTATGTGGCAATCCAAGTCAAATTAAATGAGCCGCTTAAATCATGCCACGTGTCAAAGTTATGTGGCAATCCAAGTCAAATTAAATAAGCAACTAAAATCATGCCACGTGTCAAAGTTATGTGGCAATCCAAGTCAAATTAAATGAGTCACTAGAATAACGACATGTGTATATGTGACATGTTCTGACCAATCAAATCAAAGCTTTTCACCGGAGGAATGTGATTGGTCGGTTCAAACCGACCAATCAAATCACACCACTACTACTATAAATAGGGGTCCTCATTATTCACAGAAGGGGGGTCAAGAACAAGAAGCAAGAAGAGAGTTAGTGGATCAAATGCTGCAAATTCTCTACAAGTTGCAAGTTGAAGCAATCAAGTTCAAGATCAAGAACAAAGGCAAATATCAAGATTCAAGATCAAGTTACTTGTTCATACTTATTATTCGTCATAACCATACAAGTGTTCGTGACGAATAATTTAAATCCAAGTTCGAAAACTAAAGATTCAAGATCAAGTTATTCAAGTCCCTGACTCTAAATCAAATTCAAGTCCTACATATTTCATATTATTTTGAAGAATCAGAGGATTTTCATAGAGATTGTAACACGCACTACATTTTGAAATCAAATATTACACTTTGTTACTTGGATTTTCCTGTCTTGATTATTTGTTTTTCTCGGCTCGAAAATTTGTTGTTTACAGCGTTGTCCAATGTTAGACAAAAATGACGAACACAGTATTGAACAATTGTACCAAAAGCAATGAAAATTGTACCATAAAGTTGGACCCACGTTATTTCTTTATTTTCTTACTTAACCCACGTGTATGCATTTGAGTTCACTACCATTTTTTTTGCTGAGATGCACCTTTGTTTGTTTTTATTTTTTTTGTGGGAAACAGTTTGTTTCAACCCCAAAACACTGATCCATTTTTCTTCAAACTTCTCTACCTTCTTCTTCCCTCTCTTTTCTCTCACTATGTTAGTATGTCTTTTCTCAGGAAAATTGATGTAAATTGTTCTGCTTTAAAATCAAAAATGCGTTCGCTCCAAATTGGTCCTTCTTTCGTGTGGGTCAGAGAGCTCTTCGTCATTTATCTTTGTGCGGATTAACTTTTATCCTTTTTTTCATCAGTTCATTCTTTTGAAAATTGTATGGGTCTTTTATACGGAGAAGATTGAATAGAAGTAAAGACAAATAAAGGTAATGTGCAGAAAGTTTCATACCTTAATTTGTATATTGTTGGTTTGAAGCAAACCATATATACCACTTCAGATGCGAAACAACAGTAATTGGGTCTCTGTGTCCTCTGTTTCAGATCCGTCTTTCCTACTCTCCATGTAGAAAATCATCAATTGCTTCAAACTCTTGCAACCATGGTTGTCGTATGCATACTTCTTCTCTTCATTAACGTCTGATTTTTACCCATTATTTTGTATAAATTACCTTAAATTTGATGTTTTTAAGCTGTGAACTTTGATCGTTTTTTTCTATGTTAAATATCACACATGATATGAGGTTTTTGATGGGCGTATAAATAGGCTTAGTATACTGGCGGTTAGTGTGTGAAAAAAGTGATTAGGTTCTTAAATTTGACTTAGATTATAAATTTTGGTTTCATATTTATGAGTGTTTTACGTTTTAGTAGTGATTCTTGACACTTTTGAGCACTTCGAGTTTTTTTATTTCAGTTGCTGAAATTTGAAAGAGATTTCACATGGTATAACTTAGCTTTTTCAAAAATGGGGATAAATATTACATGAATAGCACAGAAAAGAAAGAACAACAAGCATAGTTCTTAAATTGCTTATTGCTCAGTATATATTTTTTCTGCAATGGAGATTAATGTTAAGGTTGTTTGTATTTCTCTCTGCCAAAAGATTTCACTGCTTGATTGTCATAGGGTTGATCTCTTCTTCGTCTTTTTGTTTTTGCTTTTGCCAATGAAAATTCCCCAAACAAGCCATTCATCAGTGCAAGGCCTTACTTGAATGTCAAAAGAAGTATCAAACTGAAATTTTCAAAAAAATAATTATCCTAAATATAACAGAATCATTCGTACAAATATTACATTGAATTATTGGTATTCAATGTGACCTGATTTCTTAGAGATACAATGGATTTTTTAGCATAATCATTAGCAAGTTCTAAAGATTGCAGTTTTATTTGACTCTCTTTTACCCAATCTCATTTTGGATTTATGTAAAATCTTGAACTTAGTTTTACACTTATCAAAAGAAAAATCATAACTTATATTTTTTATTATTGCTTTATTACCTATTCCGCGCTACACATGGGCAGGTTGTGAGGTTTTCTCAAAATAATATCGTTCTCAACCTTACTCTATTCATGTTATCACATGTCAGTATGTGCTTGTTGTTTTATCTTTCTGATGGCCTTTATGAAGAATGTGAATTTTGTGGATGACATATTTAAGACTACTAAGATAGGCGATGAACTCTTTCATTTGAAAAGGGAACGAATGGGCCTAGGCATGCCAATTGTCGTACAGTTGAGTGGCAGTGTGCTGGAAAAGTAATTTGTTACATTCATAGCGGACAACTTATTGCAGAAGCTAAAAACGGAGGTATGTCATATAATGTTTTCCACATTTTCATGTGTGAGAGTAGCAACTGCGTTTTTCTCATGAATGTGGCTCAAGGTTAATTTATCCATTGTTGCCACTACTTTTCTAGATTTTGATATCTAATTGTTCGACTTCCTAATGAACAACGGAAGTAGTCGTCGTGTGTTCTAGCTAACATGCTTTCTTATTGTTGATTCTGGTAAAATAAAACAATTGTTGCTACATCCACATGCTATGCAACTTATTTTTCCTTGGCGTTATCTGTTGGAATAAAATTTGGAAACTGAACTTTTAATTTGAACATGGGAAACTTATAATGGTTTCCCGTCATTTTATCTTGCTGTATAAATTTATAATATAGTATGCATAAAAGTCACTAGAAGAACTTCTATTAGTACAAGCTCCTTTCAAATTAGCATCACCTGATATTGAGAAAAAGTTAATGTAAGATGATTAAATTTTGGATTTAGCCTCAATCTAAATGTTTGAATTCTCTTTTTCATTTTCTCTTCCGAAAAGCCATTTTTATTCCAGATTTGTAATGGGAAAAATAGTTCTATCACTTTTTCCTCTTTATAAATAGCACACATGACTATATGAAAAAAAATAGTTTTATCACATGTAAGAATAAAATTTAGAAAATATTTGACACATTTAATGAGAAATAATCGTCTCGGAAACTGAACTCCATGTTCTACATCCACTTAAAAGAACAAGGGTATTAACTGTATGGAGATTGGAGAAACAATCCTCTCACGTTCTTTGTCATCTCTATTAGACTGAACATTTGTGAATGAATTTGTAAACGTCAGCATTGTGGTATTCCTATTGAGATTAATGTGAATGGGCAATCTTTCTTGGTGCATGAGATCAACATCGGATTATGTGAAATTTGGGTTGATAAATAGTAAACTATAAGACTGAAATTGATTTATGTGATTAAGCGTATAGAGATTTGGGATTAAGTGTTGAATTATAAAGCATGTAGAAAGCTTTATATTTGTTTTAGCTTCACGTATGAACATTTTTTGGTTGTGATACGTCGATGTTGAACTAAAGGTGTTGGGAAGTTTTCTATTTCAAGATATAGTAAGTATTGTCATGTTGCACAGTTTTTTTTTTTTTTTTTTAAATCAATTTTTGGACTCATGGTCCGTTTATTGAGAAATAATGTTCAAACAGTATCCCAAATAAAACTATTTATCACCCAATTTGGCCCAAAAGTGACCGGATATAGGATTAACTTTCCTAATTCGCTCCTCTGTCATCTCGTTTTCCTTCTCTTCCTCCATTCTTTTCGCCATAACTGAGGATGTTCCTTGTGTTCTCTCCAATCTTGAGCTTTTATCTCCTAACGTTATGTGTGTCCGACCCTCCAATGGCGTGGTGTCTCCTGCTTCAACATGTAGCTGTAAGTTTCTTGACTCCATTTTAGCTCCTCTTTTCTACTTGTTGCTGATCCTCTTCTGTCTTGCAGATTAAGCGGCAGATGCTCCTAAACTCTTTTCTTCTTGAATCCTCAGCTGAATGCAAGTTTGATGTTGCAGATCTGGTTCCACAATCCTAACTTTTTGCTGGTGTCCGTTTTTGTATTTGTGAGTCTCTGTGGCTTTTCTGTAATTGTCTTTCATGTTTGTCACTGCCTGTTAACTATCTTCCTTGTTTTAATTCTGATGGTAGGAACTCCACTTTTATCCATGTTTAAAATTTTCCTACCCATGCTTGCTAATTGATTGAAGGTGTGAAACTGTTGTTAACCTTCCTGATTGATCGATGTGTTAGTGATGTAGTCTGCGAGTTGGTTTGCTTCTCTAAACGTATGACGTACCTGTACATTTAACTGCCCCATTAGCTTAATGATCTCTTCTATTCTTTCTGCAATCTCCCATGGAATTTCCCATTCCCTTGTAATAATAAGCTTTAGACTTAAAGAATCAGTCTCTAACTTAATATTAGAAATGTTATGACCCCAACAGTATTGCATTGCCTTCCAGATTTCCATAGTCTCTGCCTCCATATTGGTAGCTAGTCCAATAATTTGTGCTTCTGCATATATCAAATCACCCCTGCTATCTCTTATACAAAAACCATAAGAACTTAGTCCTGGATTTCCTTTACTAGCTCCATCAGTGTTACATTTAACCCAGCCTTCTTCTGGACGATTCCAACTTACTAATAAGTAGTGAAGAGTAGGCCTGTATCCCCTAATCATACCAAACATATCTTGCCAGTGGTGAGGAATTTTTTTATCCAGGGGAATTTCATTTTGATAAGATGATGAACAGTCAATTCACATTGATAGTACATCTTCTTGTATGAAATTTCTTTTGCATGCCTTCTTGAATTCCTCCTCTTCCATAGCTCCCACATAATAATAGCAGGGATAGCTGCTAAAATATGTTGAAGCCTTGGATTCTCACTTAATTCCCACCATTTGATAATCAGATGGTGCAGTTGGAGCCCATCAATATCAACACCTGCACATGAAGCAAACTGCCTCCATAGTTTTTGAGCTATGGGGGCTGTAAGAAACAAATGTGTCATTGTCTCCATTTCTCCCCTTTCACAACAATAGCATTTAGAGACTATTTATATATTCATTCTTTTAAGATTGTCATCAGTGGCAATTCTTTTCCTCCAAACCCTCCAAAGGAAGAACGAAATCTTAAAAGGAAGGCCTTTTAACCACAAATAGTTCATCCATTCTGGTTCTGTTCTACAACTCCTCAAACTGTGATATGCAGATTTCAGAGTGAAGGTTCCTTTTGCATTTCCCATCCACCAGGCTCTGTCAATTTCCTCTGTTTCTTGTCCTGGCTTGATGTTGTCAATAATATGAGCAGTCATTTCAGGTGATATGTATTCTAGGAGTTTAGTGACATTCCACTCCCCATTTACCACAAATTCTCTCACTTCAATTTCCTCTTCTCCTGCTATCTCCCCTTCTGTGAAATATAGTGCGCCTTGCTTTGTCCAATTATCAAACCAGAAGCTCGAATTTCCAGACTTAAGCTGCCACCATATCTCATGCTCCACCTCTTCTCTTGTGACAATCATTTTCCTCCAAACATGAGATGCACCCGCGTTCCTAACAATTGTGGGGTGGAGTTTTTTGCAATACTTATTGCCCATGTATCTACTCCATAATGAGGAAGTCGATGTTCTGAAATTCCACCACAATTTTGCAAATAGAGCTTTCGAAACATCATGTAATGATCGGAAACCGATCCCTCCTTCTCTTTTAGGGTAACACATCTCCTCCCAAGCAACCCAATGCTTAACCTTTAGACCTCCTATGTTACCCCAAAAGAATTTTGCAAATATTTGATGTATTTGCGCAATCACTGTTTTAGGGGGGATTCAATGCTGACAGTAGATATATAGGAATTGATTGGAGGACATGATTTATGAGGGTGTACTTACCTCCAAAAGAGAGGAACCTGGTCTGCCATGATAGAACTCTTCTAGCCACCTTTCTTACCAAATCTTCAAAATGTGTCTTGTTCTTCCTTCCATAAATGAATGGGAAATTTCCTTGTCTGATTCCAGATAATTTTCTCAATCTAATCGCCACAATTAATGGAGTTTCGTCATGCAAATAAAAGGCACTTTTCGCCTTATTTATCAATTGTCCTGATATTTTCTCATAGCCTCTCAGAATCCTCATCATCTTGATTATTGAAGTTGTCTCCTGAGCAAAATAATATAGTAGCATCAGCATAGGACAAATGATTTAAAATAAAAATGTTGCACAGCTTTCAATCAACTGAAATAATTTTTGTTTTTTGAGATAAAATCTGAAATAAACGATGCTCAATTAATTTTTCTTATTTTTTCTTTATTTTTAGATCAACAATTTCAATAGAGTCTCCAATAAGTTTTTTTTTCCTTCAAAAAAGATATCAATGTGGCAGTGTGTGCTTATATTTTGGTAAAGCTGTGTTTTTCACTTGTGCATTTTGGTGTCGTTTGTAGATTGACTTTACCTCCTTTTTGGTAGATGTTATTTGAATCAGTCTACCATTTTGGGGGTTGGGTCGAATTATAGCTTCGATTAGCTTTTATTTTATTGTTTGTCATATTTGATTACTAAATACTTTAGAGTATAGTTCTTGTTCTATAGTAGTTTTGCGGATTATTTCATTTATGTCATTGTTCATAGTTCTTAAATGTATTATATTTTCGGTTCTTAAGTATAGATCTAGATCTAGCTTTATTAGGTCTTGTAGTTTATCTACTTCTTTCTTTATTTCTATCCATTGTTCTAGATATTCTTGATTTATCATTTTATGTAAAAGCTTTTGAGTAGATTTCTGCTTTTAGTTTATTAAGTCTTTTCAATTCTTCAATACAGTTTGTCATATATTCTAAATATTCTTCATTTTGAGTTTTTATATATTCATTTAGGTTTAAGTACATATATATTTGTGTGGATTCTATGTTATCCATTGTTTCTAGCCAATACTGTAGGTAGTCGTAGTTAATCATTTAAGTCTATATCGTAAAAGTCTATGTCTGAACCTATGTCAGAGTGTGCATCTATTTCTAATATGTTATTTTCGGTTAATAGGTCGAAATTATACCATCTTTGATTTATTAATTCGTTTATTTCTAGTTGTATTGATATGTTAAAGATTTTTTCTCTTAAATCTGGTATTAGTTCTTTTAGCGTATATAATATGATTATTTTTTCTTCATCAGTTTTTATATTTATCAAGGGGTTCCTATTTATCGGTATCATTTTTCTTGTTCTATGTGTGCTTTATCATATTCCTTCCAATATTCAATCTATTATCTTCTTATTATATTATTAATTTGTTATGATTATTCTATTTTTTGGATCACTACCATGATTTTGTTGTCTTGATC
>JAJONR010001525.1:0-37031 GCA_029582245.1 Solanum etuberosum | reverse complement strand
GATACGCAACCTATCTCTATTCCTCCTTATAGAATGGGTCCGGTGGAGTTAAAGGAGTTGAAAGAGCAACTAAAGGATTTGCTAGACAAAGGGTTTTATTCAATCGAGTATCTCTCCATGGGGTGCTCCGGTGTTGTTTGTTAGAAAGAAAGATGGGTCTCTTAGAATGTGCAGTGATTATCGTCAATTGAATAAAGTGACCATTAAGAACAAGTATCCCCTTCCAAGAATTGATGACTTGTTTGACCGACAAGTCCGGTAGAAATTATAGACCGACAAGTCAAGAGGTTGAGAAATAAGGAAATAGTCGGTCTATAATTTCTACCGGATTTGTCGGTCAAACAAGTCATCAATTCTTGGAAGGGGATACTTGTTCTTAATGGTCACTTTATTCAATTGACGATAATCACTGCACATTCTAAGAGACCCATCTTTCTTTCTAACAAACAACACCGGAGCACCCCATGGAGAGATACTCGATTGAATAAAACCCTTTGTCTAGCAAATCCTTTAGTTGCTCTTTCAACTCCTTTAACTCCACCGGACCCATTCTATAAGGAGGAATAGAGATAGGTTGCGTATCTGGAAAAAGGTCAATACCAAAATTTATTTCCCGCTTGGGAGGAATACCGAGAAAATCATCGGAAAAAACTTCCGGGAACTCATTAACTACCGAAACCGACTCTAGAGAAGGGGTTTCAGAATCCACATCCCTCACCCTAACAAGATGGTAAATACACCCTTTGGAGATCATCTTCCTAGCTTTAAGACAAGAGACAAATTGACCTCTAGGCATAGAATTTCCCCCCTTCCATTCTAATATAGGCTCATTTGGAAATTGGAACCTAACCACCCAAGTTCTACAATCAATGGAGGCATAACATGTATGCAACCAATCCATACCCAAAATCGCATCAAAATCTAACATGTCTAACTCCACCAAATCCACCAAAGTAACCCTATGGGACAAGGAAATGATACATCTTCTATAAACCCTCTTAGCCACCACAGAATCACCAATCGGGGTAGAAACCGAAAAAGGCTCTAATAACACTTCGGGGAGTATATCAAACTTCATGGCCATAAAAGGTGTCACAAAGGACAAAGTAGCACTGGGATCTAACAAGGCATATACACCAATAGAAAAGGCTTTTAACCTACCGGTCACAACATCCGGGGAGCTCTCTTGGTCACCACGGGATTGAAGAGCATAAAAGCGGTTTTTCTTGAGAGCATCGGAGTTTGAACCGCTTGGAGGGGCTTGCTTGCCCTCTTTTCCTCTAACTGCAAGTGTTGGACAATCTCTCATCTTATGGCCACTCTTTCCACAACTATAGCACCCATCCGAGCTAACTAGGCACTTGCCTTCATGTTTTCTACCACATTTTGCACAATTTGGCCTAGCGGCATAAGAACCACCACTATTACCTCCTTGAGGTTTAGGGTTGGAAGCCCTATCATTTTTGACCCTTGGGGGAGCACTAAAGGAGCCTTGGTTGGAAAACCCTTGTTTGAACTTTTGTCGTCCTTATCCATCAAACTTAGCATTTGAGAAATTCCCCTCACCGGTCCTTGGTCTTTTCACTTCCCTATTCTTGTCCTAGTGTTTATCATCTTCCATTTTTTGAGCATACATCATAAGACGTGAGATATCCATATTATCATGGACCATTACCGAATGACATTCTTTTCTTACCAATCGGGACACACCCGTCAAATACCTACGCATCATGTCCCTAGAATCCGCCACCAACGCTGGAGTATACTTGGATAATTGAGTAAACTTTAGAGATTACTCTTTAACACTCATACCTCCTTGACGAAGGTTAATGAACTCTTCCACCTTAGCTTCCCTCATTTTTCGGGGAAAGAACCTATTAAGAAATGCCAATTTAAATGCTTCCCACTCTATGGGACCCGCTCCTACCGGCCTATCGTTCTTCCATTGAGTATATCATACTTGAGCAACACTCTTGAATTGGTAAGCGGCTAATTCCTCTTTCTCTACCGAAGTGACTCCCCTGATATCAAGTATTTTATAAACCTCTTCCACAAATTCTTGAGGATCCTCTCCCACTTTGGAGCCATGAAACTCGGGAAGGTTCATTCTAGAAAAATCCCTAACCCTTGAAGCAGCCGAATTCATGTTAGGATTAACCGGAGCAACAACTTCCCTATTGGCTTGGGCTTGAGTTGTCACGGCTTGAGCTTGAGCCGTCATGGCTTGAGCCAATATTTGGAGAGCCGACCTAACCTCCACATTTGACATAGCCGAAGGATCAATCGGAGCGTGAGGATCTTGAGGATCTTGAAGAGGAACTCCTTGGTTCACATTCTCATCTTATCCTTCTAGCATTATCCCTTCGTGTATTCATTTCCTGAAGACATAAGAGAAGGATTAGGAGAGAGACTTTATAGAGTTACGCCCTAAGGCACGACTTAAGAGTAATGAAAGAAGTGTGATTTCCTAGTCATCTTATATCCATACATTCATAAATGTGGCGCACTTCAAACTTATGAACAAGACTCTACAAGACGTGGCTTATGAGACATCATCCTAGAATCATTCTAAACCTTGTGCTCTAATTACCAAGTTTGTCATGATCAGGGGTACTCCCTAGATGTAACAAGGCACATAGCACACCTAAAGGCTCCATGTAAGCCACTTAGCATATCATAACATAAGCATAGAACATTAAAGAGTAAAACACATTTCATAGTCTTAAGAAATGTTTCACAAAAGCAAAGCGGAAGACTAAACTTGTCTCAATTAGCCATCTATTACAATCCTTGAATCAAAATAGGGACACAACCCTTACAACATAGTCCGAAAATGAAAGGCTAAAAAGGAACTACAAATGACTCATCCGTCATCGAATGATGAGGACTCACCACAAGCTAGGAAAGTAGTCGATCCAAGCTTTGACCAATGAAGAACGCCTCAAGAACCGGACCCTACACTTTGTGGAAAATGTAGAAAATATGGGTTAGTACAAAAATGCACTAAGTATGATAGCCATGCATAAAAACCTTGAAAACATGCTAACGGGGGACATTTTAGTTGAATGCATGTAATTTGCTAATTTAAAGCATCATTTGCAAGATAATGGAGAAGCATAAGTCATAAGCATAAACAATTCATAAACCATCGTGTCATAAGAGGAACATATCATAAATACCCTTAAAGCATACTTGTGCAATGCATGGATAAGATCCCAGAATCCCATCCATACTAAGTAAGCTTCTTGAGTAACTATAGTTCATAATTCAACTTCTTGTTCATACTATCATAATAGGGAATAAACCTTAACCGACATAGACCATGTGAGCTTATCATAGAATTCGGTGTCTACCCCACACCGAAAAGGGGTTGTCCTACTTGCCTAAGGTAGAATCATACTTTTAGCTTAGGTGGATCCACTAGCTAAATACCTATGAGGGCACATAGTTTATGAGATAAGGAGATTGCTACTAGAAGCCCACCCTCAACTAACGGAGCAGCTTCCATCTCATGAGACCTCTTCTAGAAACCCGCCCTCTAATAACAGAGGAGTTTCCATCTCATTGGCAATATCCACTCGGTGCTAAGCAGTAATTCCCACAGAGTTCATATTAAGTCTTGACTTAAGTTCATAATCATGGAAGAATGTCTTGACACTCAATCAAATATAATTCATACTATAGCTCATAGATTCAATAGGTGAGAGTAGCCTTTCAACCTTAGAATCATCATATTGTGAGAAAACCTTTCATATCATATCATATTCATACATAAGTGTGTACATGAGGATAGCCTCCAACAACACAACAACTAGATCATAATCATATTCACTTTACTCTCAAGTGTTCTTACATCATATACAACCCTCATAACCATGCATAATTCTCATACATTGCCCTTCAAGGACCATAGATCATAATCCATCAACACATCTAGAATTACTACATTAGACATGGATAAAATCATAATTTCAAGTAACTCAATCACTAGTTGCATAATCTCATATCATTCTTCCAGAATCACCAAACCCACATCACAAGTTCATAATTGAACAATATGGGGTTTCATGGGTTCTTGGGGGATTTCATCATAAATCAACAATAAAAATCATAACTCATCATAAATAAATCATTAAAAACATTTTTGAAAGGAACCTATGAGATTGAAGTCAAACCCTAACTTTTGGGAAAATCACTAGCTTTGAAATTGAGTTTGAAGGGACTCCATGGATGGATTCTATCCATGGATGAAGAGCTACCATACCTTAGTGAAGAATTCCAAGGAATTTGAGAAGAAAACCTAGCTTCTTAAACCCTAGCTCCAACTTCCTTCTTCTTCTTCCTTGAAGTTCTAGAGAGAGAAATAATTTGGGGAAGATGAACTTTGGCGTTTTCTTTTGGATTCTAGGGAGAATGACTTAATTTGGAGTTGAAAGCTTATATACTTCACTAGATAAGGAGTAGAACAACTTAGTTTCGAATTAGGCGAAATAGGAAATGTCATTAAAGACCCTACTTACCTTCAGGGCTGCTGCACGCTGAGGCTCGCCAAGGGCACTCGGTGACTCGCCAAGTGGACCCTTGGTCCGCCTAAATTTCCAGCATCTCACCCCAAGGAGCTAGCCAACTTGGCGATGGGGGAACCCCTTTGGCGACGCGCCAACCCAACCGGTGAGCCCCGACTTTGCTCGCCCAATTTTCCAGTAGCTAGGACAAGGGGAGACTGCCCATTAGGCGATGGTGGCTCACTTGGATAATCGCCAAGTCACTTTGGAGATGGCACTGCCCCTCGCCGAGTGGACCAAGGGAAAAATGTTTCCCTTCACCTTCCCAAGGTAGTTTAGGCCCTTGTCCTCTTCCATGGCTAGCTACGCTCCTCACACTTAGCCCTAGTCTAGCCTACTAGAATCTGGGGTGTTACATGTAGATTCGCTCCAAATCCGCACAGCCACAAGATCGACTCGGTCTCTATGAGGAAACGTAGTGTAATTCACAAACTAATAGTCTTCTTAATGTGTAGATTGATTTGTGTAAAAAAATATTTATTTTTGTTTCTTTACTGATCTTTTGTTTTTTTTGCTTTTCTCACATTCTCCCATTTTTTTTCTGTTCTTAAAAAAAAAAGACACTCCCACTAGGAGTCTTTTAAGGAGAGGTTGAGCAGTTACTTTGTAATTGTTCCCTCTTATCCTTTCAAAAAGATTATCCATTTAATTAATTGATTAATTAAATCAGATCGGGTTGGATAAAGCCGGATTGGATCAGGTCGGTCCACATGGACGACCCACGACCCAAAATTTACACGTTTTTATATATTAAGTCGTTGGATATTTTTTTGTGTTCAACTAAGTGTTTATTCCAGTTGATTGAATGGATAATTGTCTATTTATTATGTGTGACTTAAGAAATAATATGTATTTAGATTGTTGTTGAATAACACCACTCCTATGTATACGAGAGATAAATATTGTGAATTTAAAAGATGACTTAGAGATAACGAAGCTTTAATTTGACATGATCATAATGAGCAATGATAATTTGCTAGATAGAGTAATTCAAGATAATATGTGTAGTAAAGTATTGTGAGTAAAACCTGAAGAGAGATCTCCAAAATTATTTCAATGAATAAAGTATCAACACTCAATTAGTTTCTCAATCGATCTGTTGTTGATTTACTTTTAATTTTCATTAAGTTTATTAAATAGAACTTAAAGAGAACCCTAGGCACGCCTACGTGGCGCCACCACAAACCAGAATTCCCTTTTAATTTATTTATTTCCAAAACTAGAATTCCCTTTTCATAAAAAGTTGTGACTTTTATTAAAAGTTGTGACTTTTATGAAAAGTTGTAAGTTTTATGAAGAGTTGCGACTTTTATGAAAAATTGTGACTTTTATGAAAGGTTGTGACCTTTTCGAAGGGTTGTAATTTTTCAAAGAATTGTGACATTTCCGATAAGACACTATAAACATTTATTCACACTACCCTTTGTTGTCTATAAATAGAGGGATTTCCTACCACTATTATTTGTAGTTTTTTTTCCGCTATTGGGTAGTCGAATTCAAATACATTAATTAAGCTTCTCATGAAGTTTGTTTCATTCCTCAAAGTTTGTTCCTCCTATTTCATGGAGCTTAATATTTACTATAAGTCATAGTGATTCATGTAACTATGGAAATTTCTTTTTGCTATTTTGGTAACTTTTTAAAACTCTGTTAAAATTTGTAGCAAGGATGATTGAAAATTGATCTTCTCTTTTGTCTCTTTCTATAGGTTTGTTCATATAAACAAAGAAAATTGATTTTAATTGCAATGCGACATTACTACTCTTGCACCTCTCAGTCGACAACTCATAACGAGGCTGAAATGGTTGAATTCATTACATTTGGTTCTTTAGTAAACAAAAATTTATTTCTGCCACTATTATTTGTAGGTTTTTTTGCTATAAGGGAGTCCAATTCAAATACATTAATTAAGCTTCTTATGAAGGGTGTTACATTCCTCAAAGTTTTCTTCCTCCTATTTCATGAAGCTTAGTCTTTTACTATAAGTCATAGTGATTCATGTATCTATTGCAATTTCTTTTTGCTATTTTGGTGACTTTTTTTGAATTCGTTCAATTAAGTTTGTGAACTGTAAATTGGGATACAGCCCGACAGATTATCTTTTTGAAAAATATGTTAAGCAACATGCCTTTTTCTTCTTAATTGTTAGGAAAGTAAAGTCGTCTTTATTATTATTTGTGGATATTTATGCTGTGAGATTTTTTTTAATAAAAAAAACACGTTTTGGCCATCAGGCCATTTATTAATTACATGCCCATTGGGCTAATGTTCAAAAGATGGATCAAAATTGACCCCTACAAAAATAAATAAAAAAAACAAACCAAATAAATTCTATTTCTAAAAGCACTAAAATGAAATTTGAAATTGGAACTCTCCAGACACTTCATGGTCAGCCATCTTCTCACCGATTTTGTCCTGGTAAGGACCATTTCTCTTTTGATGAGAATTTTCTTTTGAGTGAATGTTTTGCCTCTTTATAAATTTCCTTTCTTCTTTTTTTTTTTTTTTTTTTGTGATTCTCATTTTTCATTTCTCTGTGTTTATTGCAAGATTGATGTTGGTATCAATCGTTGGCTACGCTCAGTGATCCTTATTACTTGGAAACTTGATGTCGAGATCCTGCCACCAAGGTATGTCCTTCATCCTCTCTTTTTGATTTCCTTGATTTTGTGTTACTGTTTGTTCTTCTGAACTCTGTTTGTTTGGTTTATATATCGTATCCTGTAACTGTTGGGCGAGCTCTCTCTGTTGGGGTTTTACTTATTTCCATTGATTTCTGAGAAGTAGAATGAACATCATACGATGTTGATACCACCACTGCTCAATCCTCAATTTGGTCAGTGTTGCCCCTTCTATTTGAGTTGTCTGTTTTTTGTGTTTACCGTAGTGGCTCACCATTTGTACTTGTATGTATGCCCCTGTCTTATTGTTGTACTTCTGTCCATTTTGATATGTTTTGTTTAGCTTTGTACCTGCAAAATTGAGCAAATTATTAGTAAAAATCAGATCCTCATAATTCGCCTCCCTGAGGATTTGAAATTGAGGAACAAATTTCCATTGATGCACCTCCTCTGCTTCTAGTATATGTTTATTTTCTGCATTGTCTGATTCTTAGATAGGGTACCACTAGTTTATCACTGTTCACTATTCTCTTGCCTTGAGATTCTAATTCTTGAAAACAGTTCACATCTCTAGGGCTAGGTTAGCTAGGTAATCGGCTAGTTTGTTCCCTTCTCTAAAAATGTGTGATATAATCAATGTTTTCCCTTGCATGAGCCTCCATATTTCCTCCAGAATATTCACTACTTTCCATGGTACTTTCCACACTCTTTCCACAATGTTTTTAAGTACTAGAGAATCAGTTTCTACAATCACCTTGTCTAGTTGTGCTGTCTTTATGTACTTTAAAGCATGTAAGAGTGCCGTTGTTTCTGCTCGTGTATTAGTACTTAAAGGTTCATCAATCTTCTTAGCCTGAGCTTGTCTGATATCCCCTTTATTATTTCTCACACAGAAACCCCAGGAGCTTCTTCCTGAGTTTCTTTTAGATGCTCCATCAGTATTGACTTTAATCCAACCAGTATCTGGTGGTCTCCCAATAACTCTACTTACCTTTACTGTTGGATTATAGTTGTGAATAGCCTCTACCACCATTGCCCATTTATATGGGATGTACGTGCAGTTTCTCCTCCTAGTTTTCATGAATCGAATCAATGTGTGCATAATTTGATAGATCACCTTGTTACTGGAGATTTTATTCCCATGTCTTATTGTGTTTCTCCTTTTCCACAACTACCATACTATGATAGAAGGGACAACCTGAAATATATACTTAATCTGGTGATGTGCATCGATCTCCCACCATAAATTAATAACTTGGAATAGCTGCATGTTCTCCATGTTGATTCCTACTGGCCCACATAAGTGCTTCCATACCATTTGAGCTATGGGGGAGTGTAGGAATACATGAGAAGTGTCTTCTACTTTAGGATTTTCACAACAATAGAATCTTGAAGGGAAATGAATTCCCCACTTCTTCAATGTATCATCTAAGGGTAGTTTGGATTTCCGCAATTTCCACATGAAAAAACAGATTTTAATAGGCATGCCTTTGATCCACATGAGGTTGTACACCTTGTTAACTTTCTTTTTTTGTCTTACTTTCTGGAATGCAGTACTTACAGTAAACTTTCCCCTAGATTGCAATTTCCAGTAAGGTCTATCAAACTCTTTAGTGTCCTTGGGTGGACTGATTCTTTGTACAATGTGATCTGCCAAATCTTGAGGAAGTAATTCTTTTAAAGTTTGTTCATTCCAGTGTCCTGTTTCTGCCACTTCTTTGACTAGAATAACTGTTTGGTCGTACTCAAATTCTAGGGGAATAATTTTATACAGAGCACCCAAACCTGTCCAGTTATCTAGCCAAAAATAAGAATTACCTTGCTTAATTGACCACCAAATTTCAGGTTCTACTTCTTCTCTGCATTTAATCATTTTCTTCTAGATATATGTGCTTGTCTTAGCTTGTACTACCACTGCATGATGTTTCTTCAAATATTTGTTGCTCATATAACTTCTCCACAATGATTCTTTAGTTCTCATGTCCACCATTGCTTTGCAAATAGTGCGTTAGATATATCTTGAAGACTTCTGAAACCCACTCCACCTTCTTCATATGGATGACATAATGTTGTCCAAGTTGCCCAGTGTTTACTAGAGTTTCCAACTGAGTTGCTCCAGAAGAATTTAGCAAACATTCGGTGTAGTTGGGATATGACTCCAGCTGGAGGGTCACATGCTGATAATAAATGAATAGGCATACTCTGCATGACACATTTTATCAAAGTTGTCCTTCCTCCTATAGATAAGAGTTTTCCTGTCCAAGAACTCAATCTGTTTTGGACTTTATCCAAAAGTTCTTTGTAGAAAATATTTTGTCTCCTACTATAATACATTGGCACACCCAAATAAGTGAAAGGAAAATCTTTCTTTGGTTGGGGGGTGAGATGATGCATGAAGACCACACTTTTTGCTTTGTTAATTAGTTGTCCACTTACCTTTTCATACTCTAACAAGGTGTTCATTATCAGCTCTAAAGAATATTTGTCTGCTGATGCAAATATGATAATATCATCTGCATAAGCTAAATTGTTCACATAGGGACTCCACTTTTGCATTCCATACGCCTTGTACCCATCCTTAAAATGAAGTGCATTAAGAGCTCTGGATAAACATTCTGCAGCCAATATAAATAAAGTTGGTTATAAGGGATCACCCTGTTTCACTCCCCTTGTGAACTTAAAGAAACCACGAGGTTGTCCATAAACTAGTATTGAGTACCAGTTATTGGATACGATTCTATAAACCATATCTATTAGGATCTCCCCAAAACCTATTTTTCTGAGCACTTTAGTCAAAAATATCCAAGATACTCTGTCATAAGCTTTTGCCATGTCTAGTTTGATAACAACATTAGCAGGCTTACCCCTTATTCTGATATCATGGACTATCTCTTGAACTAATAAGATGTTCTCTACAATACTTCTGCCTTTAACAAAGCCTGATTGTTGGGGTGAATTAATGTTGGCAGTATCTTAGCCAACCTATCATGGATAATTCTAGAAAACACTTTGCTGGTGTAGTTACTTAGGCTGATAGGCCTCATATCCGAGAAAGTAGTGATTTTTTTTTTTTTTTGGGAATTAGTGTTAGATTTGTACATGTGATGTCCTAGGAAACTCGTGCCCACAAAAGAAAGATTTCACCATCTTTGTCATGTCCTTTGCAATTATATTCCAGCAAGCCTGATAGAATTTGCCCGTGTATCCATCTGGTCCTCCAGCACTCTCTGCGTTTAGTCCAAATACGGCATTTTTAACTTCCTCCTCCTCTGGTAGTTCATTAATTACAACATTTTGTTCTTCTGATACCATCTTAGGTATATATTTCAGCATGTCAAATTCACTAGGGAGTCTTTCCTCTGTAAATTGTTTTGTGTAGAATCTGATTGCCTCCTGCGCTATGTCTTCTTCTTTATCTGGCCATTCTCCTCTATCATCTTGGATTCTTTTTATTTGCAATCTTCTTCTTTTTCCATTAACATGTGCATGGAAAATTTTTGTGTTTCTATCCCTATCCACAAACCATTGTATTCCTGCTTTTTGTTTCCAAAACTTTTCCTCTACTGCATATAAGTTGATTAAATCAGCTTGCACCTTATGTAGTCTTTCTCTGTTAGTACTGGTAGGATTATTCTCAAATTCTTGCTCATGGTTCTGTACCACTTCTGTCAGAGTATCTATCTGTCTGAATATGTCTCCATATGAGTCCTTACTCCATTTAGATAGTGCCTTACTCACCCTTTTCTGTTTATTGTGAAAGTTAAAGAAAGGATCAGTACTATGATCTTCTTGCCAGTTCTCTGCTACAACTTTCTGAAAATCTTCATGTACCACCCAAAAGTTTAGGAATCTAAATGTTTTCTTGATTGGATTTCTATCTACTCCACTTGTTATTACTAGGGGAGAGTGATCTGAACCCTGTTTGATAAGATGCTCCACTTCTAAATTAGGGAACAAATCCTGCAAGGCTTGATTCCCCAAGCATCTGTCAAGTCTTATAAATATGCAGGCTGCATCTGATCTACCATTCGACCATGTGTATATACTTCCTTTGAAGCCCAAGTCTGTAAACTGGCAAGTATTGATACAGTGAATAAAGTCTTCAGTTTCATTGAATTGTACTGGCAATCCCCCATACTTTTCCAGATCATCAATTATCACATTGAAATCTCCACCTACTAACCATGGGCTAGTCATAGTTGTTGCAATGGTATATAGATCATCCCATAGAGCTATTCTAGTATGTCTATCTGTGTTAGCATATACTAGTGTCACATGTATTTCATGTCCATCATCAATATCTGTGAGTTTGAATGATAGTAACTGTTCTATGTCCATCTGTACTTCCATCTGAAATCTATCTTCCACAAATAACCAAATTTTTCCATTTAAGTTATGACAAGTTTTTCCCATATTCAACCATAATTTATACATGTCAATGTGTCTATAATGTTGAAAAGGTTCCATCAAGGCTACGAAGTTAAAATGTTTTTGCCTATTCATCATTACTACCCTTTCAAAGGCCTGTTGTGAATTAACAAACCTTATATTCCATATAAGTGAGCAATTCATTGAGAGATAGTATTGGCATGGGTTTTCCTTGTTAGTATAGTTGCCTTTGGAGGTACACTTTTATCTCTTCCTTTAGTATTTTTCTTTTCTTTCTTTGTTTTTGCTATCTGTCTAGGAGATTGATCTCCTTTGTTATTGTCTTGATTTGCTACTGCACTGTTCTCCAGTTCATCATCATCTCCAATATAGACCTCATGTTTATGTTCTTCTTGTTGTTGCCTTTCTGTCGTATCTGTTATTATATTCTGATTCTTTGCCCCTTTCTGACTACTATTCTCCTCTATTCTATCTCTCTCTGTCTTTGCTTTGAGTTTCTATGTTATTGTCTAGATTACCTTGGTGTGTGTCTGCTACTACTGATGTTGCTGTTTCTGTTGAATTTTCAGGGTCTTGATTTCCTTGTATTGTTGGATAGCTATTATCTGGTGGTTTTTGTGGGGTGAACACAACTTGTGGGCTGTCTGAATCTGCAGGCCCCTTTTCAATTATATGCAAATTATCCTCTGTATCCTTACTAACTATTGTTTCCTCTGTATTCTGTTGATTTTCTTGTATTATGTCTTTTTCATGTATATTTTGTTTCCCCATATTGTCGGTATTGTGTGTTACTTCATCATCTATATATTTGCTATTCTGATTAATGTTATCTTCACTTTGACTGTTGGTTATCTTTGTTGCATTATGGCTTTTTCCAAAGGTTGCTTCTACCCATTGCGTAGTCTTATCTTCTCCTTTAATGTTGCTAGCACTTGTTGATCTTTCCACATTTTTCTCTGCTCCATCTTGCTTATCATCTGTGAGGTCTACTAAAGTCTCAAATTTATTAGTGGTAGTCGTTACTTTGTCACCTTTATTATCCGTGTGACCCTTGTTTTTGTAGTGATTCTGCTGGGTATCATATTCCTTCTGGTTTAGGTCATGCTGCAACTTATTCTTGTTATTTTTACTCTGAACCACATTCCAATTTTCATGAATCAACTTTCCATTCTTAAATACTCCATTCACGATTGGTATATGTTTTCCTTTGTTCTCCTCTTTATCCTTTCCTTTGTCGTTTAGCTTCTTATCTTCTTGCTTTTCTTCTCTCTTTGGCCTATGCTCAGGGTGTAATATCCAACATCCTTGTAAATCGTGTCCTTGAAGATTACAGTGTGTGCAGTATTTCGGGAGATAATCATATTGAATTTTCTGCCATTTTGATCTCACTGTTCCCGTCTCCTCTTCTATACAATTGATTTGAATTCTTTTTGGTAGTTCTATTAGCAAATCAACTTCCACTTTAACCCTCCCACAACTAGGTCTGGTTTGATTATTAGTGGCTTTGTCAATCACTAGAGGTTTCCCCACAGATTCTTTATCAAACAAATTAGTTGGCAATCCGGGAAACGAAATCCACGCAATGGCAATGGTTGTTTCCTCTTCTGGGTTGAACCACAGATCCCACTTTAAGAATCTTAAGGGGAAATATCTATTCCTTACTTTGAGTTCCCAAGCTTTGGACATCAAAGTAGCATAATCCTCTAGTAATGATAATCTAATCACTATGTGCCTCTCCTCTAAGAAACCAATATTGCATGGTCCTTTAATTTCCAATTGAATTGGAATTGCCTTCCTCAATTCGTACAGATCTGGACGCCAATAGGAAAACTTAGCTACCACAGCATATTGGAGATTTTGTCTCACCGTTAACTTCTCAAATTCCTTCTTTGTCCATGTAATCGTTGGCTCCCCATGCAAGAAAATAATAGGTTTAATAGCTATATGTTCCGTCATTGGTGGGACGATTGAATTATGAACTGCAGCAGCATAGTCAAGATTGTTAGTGGTGATGGTAGGATTGATTATGGTGGGCAAACCAACCCCTGTGGGGGGTTGGCCACTGGCCGGTGTGGCCATAGACGGTCGTTCGTAGGTTTAGGTTTAATATGGGGGTTCTTGCATGTAATTTTTTTGTTATTCCCAAAAGAATTAGATTCCTCGCTGTGAGATTTTAATATGTTATTTGTTCAAAATTGTGGTTTAGAGTATCCAGTTGTGAACCGTTCCATTCAAATGTCACCTATTGCTTGGTTGATAATTGCATTAGTTCTTTGTAACTGCAGATTATAACCATAACAATAACTATGGGTATATTTCAAATAAGTTGGGGGCGGTGATATAACCTAAAGTAAAGACATAACCAGTGGTAGAACACGAATCACCTGATAAAGTGTTCCAATCTACATCACAAAAGCCTTCAAGTACAGCAGGATATTTATTATAAAACAAACCACAATTTTTTGTTCCAATTAAATATCTCATAACTCTTGTTATAGCATGTCAATGTTCATTACCTGGCATGCTTGTAAATCTGTCAAGTACTCCTACTGTATATGCAATATCAGGCCTAGTGCAATCAGTCACATATCTCAAACTTCCGATTATGCTAGCATATTCCTTTTGATTTATTACATAATTTTCTCTTTCAACAGGAAATAAGTGAACACTTGAATCAAAAGGAGTAGTAACATGCTTGCAATCAAGAAAGTTATATTTTTTTAAAATTTTCTCAACATAATGTGACTGGTCAAGGAAAATACCATCACATGTTCTTGTTATTTTTATTCCAAGAATAACATTTGCCTCACCAAGATCTTTCATATCAAAATGGCTTCTAAGAATATTTTTAGCTTCATCAATAACATTCATGTTAGAGACAAAGATCAACAAATCATCAACATATAGACAAATAATCACATGTGAATTATTCCAAGACTTATGATATATGCATTTATCACACTCATTTGTTTTAAAACCATTTTCAATCATGCAGGAATCAAACTTTTCGTGCCATTGCTTTGGTGCCTGTTTCAAGCCGTATAGGGATTTAGTAAGTTTACACACTTTGCTTCCTTGGCCTGCTTCAACAAAACACTCGGGTTGATCCATATAAATTTTCTCATTTAGTGCTCCATTTAAAAGAGCAGTTTTTACATCTATTTGATGAATTTGCAAATCAAAAATTGCAGCCATAGCAATTTAAAGTCTTATGGATGTAATTCTTGTTATCGGTGAGAAAGTATCAAAAAATTCTAGGCCTTCTAGTTGTATAAAACCTTTTGCAACTAGTCTAGTCTTATATTTATCAATAGATCCATCCGGTTTCAACTTTTTTCGTAAGACCCATTTACAACCAATAGTTTTACAACCCGGTGGTAAATCAACTAACTTCCAAGTTTTATTAGAAATCAGTGATTTTATTTCATCATTTACGGTCTCTTTTCAAAAAATAGAGTCATGTGAAGATAAAACTTCTTTCAAAGTGAGCGGGTCATCTCCAACATTAAACACACAAAAATCAGGACCAAAATCTTTTTCTACTCTAGCTCTTTTACTTCTTCTTAACTCAAAATCATCAATTTCTTTATTTTTCAAAGTAGAAGTAGAAGAACTAGGTAGTGACAAAATATTTGGTTCAATCCTTTGACCCCCACTATTTTTTAGAATCAAATGGAAATTTATTTTCATGAAAAATAGCATCACCGGATTCTATTGTAATATTATCTTCAAGATTAAAAAATCTATATGCTGTACTATTTGAAGCATAACTAAGAAAAGCACAAGTAGTAACTTTCTTACCTAACTTTGTAATCTTGGGATCCATTAGCCTCACAAAGGATTTCAAACTTGGCTTGTAACCTTTCCACAATTCAAAAGGTGTCAATTTTGACTTTTTATGAGGCACACGATTCAACACATAACAAGCCGTCAAAATAGCTTCACCCCAAAAATTTAAAGGTGCATGTGACTCAATAATCATGACATTAGTCAATTCAACCAAAGTTCTATTTTTTCTTTCCGCTACTCCATTAGATGAAGGATAATAAGGAGGAGTAGTTTCATGAATTATTTCCCATGATCTAACAAAGAATTAAACTCATTTGACTCATATTCACGGCCTCTATCACTTCTAATTCTTTTTATTTTTCTTCCAAACTGATTTTCAACCTCATGGAGATAAGTTTTGAAATTTTCAAAAGCATCACTTTTATTCTTCATCAAGTAAACATATGTAAACTTAGAAAAATCATCAATGAAAGTGATAAAATATGTATTACCTCCATGAGTTAAAATTTCACCAAGTTCACAAATATCAGTATGAATCAATTCTAACAAATTAGTTTTTCTTTCAACTTGAAAATGAGGCCTTTTAGTGATTTTGGCTTTACTACAAGCCTCACACTTTTCAAAATTCTTTTTAACCATTGGGATTAATCCTAAACTACTCATGATTCCAACATAACGATCATTAATATGACACAAACGAGCATGCCAAAAATTGGTAGAAGAAAGCATATAAACAGAAGTAGAAACTTTATTCATTTCAACATTCAGTTTAAACATTCCATCACAAGCATACCCCTTTTCCACAAAAATACCCTTCTTCACAATTACATATTGATCAGATTCAATAATCTGTTTAAAGCCTGCTTTATTAAGAAGAAAATTAGACATCAAATTTTTTCTCATGAAAGGGATATAAAGTACATCTTTCAAAGTTAATACCCTTCCAGAAGTAAAACACAATTCGGCATCTCCCTTTCCAAGCACTTGAGTAGTGTGAGCATCACCAAGCATGATGGTTTTGGGCTCCTCAAAATGAGTATATTTTTTAACCAGTCTTTGTCATAACAGACACGACGGTTTGCACCAGAATCAGCCCACCATCCATCAACATTCTCAACCATGTTTATATCGATAATCACCGCCACAAAAGGTTCTTCGGTAACATTTGCCTGAGGGTTAGGACCACGTTTCTGGAATCTGCAAAATCGAGCAATATGCCCACTCTTGCGACAAACAAAGCATGGTCCCTTATCTTGAACTTGTTGATTTTGTGTTTGGTTATTATCACAATTATTTTTCTTGGAAGGTCTACCATTATTTTTCTTGAATTTTTTCTTCTTAGGCTTCAAAGATGTATTTTTGTGAGATTCAAGAGTAACATTATTCGAAGTAATTAAATTTACCTTCGTTGTGATGTTGCTCTCTTATATTTGTAAAAGTGCATCTTGGACCCTTGCCTCTTCTTCCATACGGATTTTCATTATCAAGGTTTCAAGGGAGGTTTCCTTTTGTTTGTGGCGCATAGTTTTTTGAAATTCCTTCCAAGAAGGTGGAAGTTTAACTACTATGCCACAAACAATAAGGTTATCTCCAATTTTTACCTCCTCAGTCCTTAGCTCTCCAACAATCATTATAAAGTCTTGAGCTTGGTCTACCACTGATTTGTTGTCTACCATTTAGAAACGAAAAAATCTACTAGCCGTATATTTTTTCGCTCCAGCCTCTTCTATATCATACTTACTCTGCAACGCTTTCCAAATTTTCTTTGCACTAGAGTAAGTTCTATCATAATAATCATAAAAATTATCAGATAGACAATTAATAATATAATACCGACACTTATAGGAATCACCATCGTACTTTTCCACTTTCTTTAGATGAGAAATAGTTTCATCATCATTCATAGAGGTGATGTCTACTTTATTAGGATTTTTCTCAGTTAACACATAAGAAACATTGAGAAGACTTAAGTAGAAAAGTACTTTACCCTTCCATCTCTTGAAATGGTTACCATTAAACCGAAATGGCTTGTTAAGGTCTCCTATCTTGACATCCACGATTTTTTCAATTGTAGCCATTCTGAATCTCCTTAAAATTATTAGTGAAAAATTACAAAATAACAGAATTACGAGATTACAATTGAAAACAAAATGAAGAAATAAAAATCACTTCAGGCTGAGGCGCGGATATCTCGCTCTCTTTAAGGAGATTGAAGCCCACTGCAGCAAATGTTTTTCACTGGTCCAACAGTAGTCCTTCTTGACTTGTCCTCTCCAGGATATAACAGTCTTAACACAAAGTATAACTCAAAATTCTGGACAAGAGTTGAGTCCAAAGCTCCACAAAAAGAACACCTCCCTTCAACTAATAAGAACTCTCTTTTTTGATTAATTTTTTCCTCTCTATCTTTTTCTTGTCTATAAACTAAATGAAGACCACCACTATTTATAGTTGGGGATATCTTCCTAGCAATGAATAGGAAAATAATGCGATAGTAAATAGTGAAGATAAATTTCTTAGTGGTTACATAGGTTACAAAGAATAATGAAGGAAGAATAATGAAGATGTTACAAAAGTTTCTCTTGGCTGAATGGTCAAAACCAACCGTTGGTGACATGCAAAGAATTAGTAACATATGCAATAACTCCAAAATGGAGTAATGCTATGCAGTAACTCCAAAATGGAGTAATGCACTAAGCAATCAATAATTTTCATTACTTCTGTAGCACACGAGAAAGTCAACCAAACGATAACATTTTAACCCCAAAAACTAAGCAAATTAATATTATAGAATATTAATATTAAAATGCTAACACAAACCAGCATATTGTTGTTCGAGGCTTTTTGTTCTCTTATTTAACGTCTGATGTTGTTCTTTATAACTTCTTGGAATTTAGAAAATTTCATTATTTCTGACCAACTATTTCCATAGAGATTTTCTTAGACTTCTTTCTTTTACTTAAAATCTTTCTATTACTTTTTGTATCACAAAAACAAAAATTTTAAAAATAGCATTTTAAAATTTTGGAGGAACGCTTTGCCTTAAGATAAAATGTTCTTGACAATGTAGTGTATGTATAAAAAAATACGAATATTACCGAATGTTCATATGTAAGCTTAATAAAATAGTTCAATCCCGTGCGAAGCACGGATAATTTACCTAGTTACTAATATTCATGAGTAATTTGATTTCAAAATTTCTAGAGCATCCATTCACCGAGAAAAAGTCAAATATAAATAATGTGTAGTTTGATTTTAAATTTTTTAATGAACTCGTTTTTTTAAAAAAAAAACTATTACTTAATAAATATTGAACCCCTCATAAAATTTCCGACTTTATCACTATAGCAGATAATCAGTTTGGTTTTCTTTCAAGTAAATTCGAGATGGGAGGAAAATAAGGGCAACCATATCATGAGAATGTTTTCATTCATGAATTCATAAGTTTCAAACATGGTAGCTACTATTCATTTTCATGCTCCACAATACTGTTTTTAAAAGTCATTTTCATGCTCCACAACAGCTACTATTCATTTTCATGAATTCATAAGTTTCAAACATGGCAGCTACGAAAAAAATTAAAAGGCATTTTTACTATTTTCTTCGTTCCACTTTACATGACCTAGTTTGATTTGACACGGACTTTAAGAAATAAAGAAAGATTGTTAAAACTTTTTATTTAAAATAAGTCTCATATTTTTGTGTCGCTGTAAATTATTTCATTAAGAGTAAAATTAATATTTTAAAGTGAAATTGTTACTAACTATAGAAATGTGTTTTTTTTTTTTACGGATTAAAATAGAAAGCGACTCATATAAAGTGGGACAACGGAAATATTACTTTTTTGATTATTTATAAATTATTTTTTCAAAAAATGTGAAATAGTTAAAAATCTCATTAAAAGCATGAATAAATATGGAAAAAAGTTTCAACAATTCTCTTGAACTTTGAAAAATTCACTTATTTTGAACTAAAAAAAAAATGTCAACAATTAATTAAAAAATTCACTTATTTGAATTATGAAAAAAGTCGGAAAGGGCTCGTTAGGGATGGGATTCCTAAGACTAAGACCGGTAATGCCGTATACTACGACCGGACACTTTTGACATATCAAGAAAAAGACAAAACACATGAACGGAGAATTAGTCAAGCTGTCTTCTTTGAAATTGATGATATATTTGTAGTTCTATAGGAACTTTGGACTTTAATTTAACTAGACTCTTCTTAACGAAAGCCAAAGAGTTGAGTTGCCAATTATTTAAAGAATTGCTCATACATTCACAATCTTCTATCTCTAAACACTATTACAAGCATGTCTGATCAAAATCATGAAACTATGCCAATTGATCCTAATGTTGATCCCTATGGCTGTTTGGGCATGATTTGTAATTCTGATGGTTCCATCACACGTCTACAGGAACCTCTCGTCCCCGTAGACACATCTAATGATCTTTCCCATCTAGTCTTCACCAAAGATATTACAATTAACTCCTCAAAAAACACATGGGCCCGTATTATCCTCCCTCGTGAACTTCTCCATTCCACCACCAGTACTCCTAAACTTCCTCTCGTGATCTATTTTCACGGAGGAGGATTTGTAGTGGCAACTGTAGATACCCCCGTCTTTCAAGGGTTGTACGCGTCCATTGCTAGTCAAATTCCAGCAGTTGTTGTGTCAATCGAGTATCGTCAAGCCCCTGAGCATCGACTTCCATCAGCATACGACGATTGCATGGAAGCATTGCATTGGATCAAGAACAAACCCAACGATTTGTTATCCAACCATGCTGATTTCTCCAAATGCTTCCTTATGGGCACGAGTGCCGGTGGCAACGTGGTGTACCACGTGGGACTACGCGCTGCAGCGAGTTGGGACAACCTCAAGCCTTTGGAAATCAAGGGGTTGATATTGAATCAACCTTTCTTTGGTGGGAATGAGAGGACACAATCAGAAGTAAGATTGGTTAATGACAACATGTTACCACCAATTATAAGTGATATCATGTGGGACCTAGGATTGCCTGAAGGTGCTGATCGCGATCATGAGTATTCAAATCCAATGGTGGGGATTGAATCAAACCCGAACCTATTTGATCAAGTAAAATTATTGGGGTGGAAGATGTTGGTGACTGGCTGCGATGGTGATCCTTTAATTGACCGCCAAGTTGACCTAGTAAGGGTGTTGAAAGAATTGGGCGTTCAAGTAGAGGGTAGTTTCACTCAAGGAGCATATCACGGGTCCGAGGTTGTTGATCCTTTGAAAGCTAAAGAATTTTCCTTGCTTGTAAAGGAACTTATAAGTCACTTATGATAGCGGATAAGAAAATCTGTCACTACTATGTAATGATGCATATCAATTATTAATATAATATCTTAATTACCAATAAATAAATATGATAAAGTTAAAATGTTTGGCTGATTGTGTTGCGAAAGTATACGATTTTGTATGTTTCTATATTTTATTCGAACTAATTAATTTCATACGTAAATAAAGTTAGTTAAGTGATTGGACACATACGAAGGTGCAAGAATATGAATTTTAAAGTGAAGTAGTAGTATTGCTTGAATTTAAGTTTGAAACACTATAGTGTTTTTGGCCAAACAAAAAAATGGCCAAACACTATAGGAAACATTATCTTTGAAAGCAAAGTTATTTCACTAGAAACCCTCAATATTTATATAGATTATCTATTTTCCCACTTTTTTTTTCTCTGAAATTCAATGTATTATATGAAAACTGATCATTATTTTAATAAATTATGGCTTAAATTTTTACTGTAGATTACACATTATTTCCATTATCCTCCAGAATCTAGATTATTTCTAAATTAATTAGTTTTTATCTTTTGAAAAAAATGAAATTCATGTGAAGTATATTAGAAAATTGAAAAATTAAGTGTCGATTTAGTAACACTGTTTTGGTAGAATAGATTCCAACAAATGTGAATTTTATAATAATAGTAGCTCATAAGGTAAAATTTCAATAGATCAAAATTTTAGGTGTTTAACAATTAAAATGCTAATGTAAGTTGGGGTTAGATGAGTAATAAAAATCTAACATGAATGTTAGGAGGTGCTGAAAGTTAAGGGGATTCTTATGCAAATGTAAGATACAAATAAATAGTTCACAATTTCCATAGTCCAATAAAAAATTCACATTTAAAATAGTCAAATTGCTAAAAACAAGTGTCATCTCTTTTAGGGGTCGTTTGATAGGGAGTATTATAAAAAATAGTTTATGTATTATGTATGGTATTATTTAGTACTATGTTTGGTAGAAATTTTGAGCTTATGTATAACTAATTCATGGATTAGTTATACATCCTACATGGTATAATAGGATGTATAACTAATACCTTTCATTTGATGGTATTAGTAATACATAGGATTTAATACCATTTTAATTTATTTAAGGACAAAAATACTCGTCATATCCTTTTAATTTGTTGATTTTCTTGATTTTATGTTTTATATTTTTACTAGTACATTTAAATAAATAAATTTGCTTAAAAATTTTACTATTTAGAGAAAGTTGTTTGTTGCTAAATTATTCATACAATTCAATACAGTATTTGAAATGTGAATTGTTTAACATTTACTAATTGAAAAGTCAAATATATCATCACTTGACGTTTGTGATCTTAATTGAATGTATTATTTGTTGATATATATGTGTGTGTGGGGGTTCCCTTTTTCTTTTACTAGATTTCTATATACTTTATTTCGTTATTTCTTTATGTGCTTTCTCTTATTTGGCTGATTTATTTGAGCAGTTATACCTCTTCACATTTTTTATTTTTTCATAGGAAAGTTTTGACTTTGTTCAGCGATATAATCGAAGTTTCAATTATTTTATTTGGCTGATTTTATATATATTTCTTAATCTAAAATTGAAGAGATAGATAAATCTAATTTAATAATCAAACAACCACTGCTTAAACTTTTTTGCTAATAGTTTTATTGTGTGTTTAATTCTCTTAAATTCTGACTAAGTTCTTACTTTAGGTTTCAGTCTCAATATTCAATGAAAAATATTTTACCCAAGTATCAAAATCAAATTTAACCTCTTATAATCATAGTCAATCTAACTAAGAAGGAAATGTCAATCGTTCAGAAGTACCATCAAATTCTTCTCAAGAATTTGATTTGAGTTCTTTAAAGTTTGATTCCAGTGAAAGAATCTCAATATTGAATTATCATCCAAATCATCGTGATGTTATTAGAAGAGCATACCTTGTGAATGTACCTTGTGTCACTCCCCGAGCCTACATCCTGAGCGGGATTGGCACTCGAGAACCATTGCTGGCCCCAAGCGAACCCTTGGCCTGGCTTAACACTCAGCGGAAGACTTACTCAACAATGAAATAAATGAAAAACAATCATAACTAAACTGTCTCAATAGATAATTAGAATGTTTTAGAAATAAACATTCAACTAGCCAAAGTGGCAACTTAAATCTCAATATGAACAACTGAAAATGAAAAGACTTATAAACTATAACTATCTATCTATGAAGCCTCTAATACTATGAGGGATGTCGGGACAAGACCCCCGATCATCCTAACAAACTGAAAAGACTAAACAATGATAAAAGGGATCCTCCGGAAAGCAAGGAGGCTCACCAACACTTTGAAGCTCAACTGGATCAACGAAGCGCTGGATGTTGATCCTGGTTACATGTATCTACATCATAAAAGATGCAGGCCAAATGGCGTCAGTACATGGAATGTACGAGCATGTGAGGGGAAATCTAAAACAAGACATAAACTTGAACTGGAATCTAAAAGAAAAACTTACCTCATCTCAACTCAACTCATCTCAATATAGTGCAGTAATAAAGGTGCAATATAAAGAAAAGCTTTAAAACATGTAGATAACAACTCAGTGTATTGAAAGACACAATAATAACTTAGTTTTGTATATGAAAATACAAGTAACTCTGTGGAAGATTCTCTAACCGACAACCATCACTATGAGCTATGTGATGATACAACGTCTAGCCCACGCTGCCAGAACTGTCCTATACTTTACCGGGGTATAGAACCTACTACTAAGTGGATCCACTAGTCTATACTAAAAATCATTAAGGAATCATCTAAAAAATATGACCCTTTCTACCCTCGTTTGCTACATGATTTATGGAGACTTGAGTTATCTGAACTCGTTCCTATATTGGTGCTCAATACTACTCCCAAAATGTAACTAGCTCATATGTTTAAAAAAAACATAACTTTTTCTGTAGTTTGAAATTATTAATCAAAAGATCTTTCTCTTAAAAGAGATGTTAACTAAAACTGCTCATGAAAACTCTTTGGGAAATCAGTGTTTCCTCTCATCTTAAATGTGAAAATATTTACTCTTTGGGAATACTTAGTTCCCATATATCATTTTAAAGAAATGAACTTGGCTCTACTCTTTCTCGAACTCAATGCTTAATTCTTTAAAACTAGTTTAAAACGATTGTAAAAGACTTTTGAAAAGACTCTAAGAACTCTCTAGACTTGACTCTTAGCTCTACCTTAAATTTGAATTATGGATTAAAGGGTTATGATCTCATGTTATGGATGATCTCATGATGTTTAGCCGTACCTTAGGGTATATAAATCAACTAGAAAACATAGGTACGATTCGAGGGAACTCAAACGGAAAGAATTGGGAAAGAGTAGAGGACCTGGCGACCCTGGCGTACTGAGTGGCATAGGGCGCCAGACCCTGAACTACAGAGGGAAAGTTAGGACGCACTGAGTGGCGCAGCTCCCGAGGGGGAAAACTACAGAACCCTTCCTCTGGCGCACTGAGTGGCACGGTGCGCTAGCCCCTTGCCCAGAAACTCGATGAATTTCCTTGCTCGTTTTCTAACTCCAATTCACCTACAATCGAATGGTTTCTTCCCCAATCAATTAGATTCGAATACCCAACAATAGTATACAAGAATCTACTCAAAAACAACCTTAAAACTCATACGATTATCTCAAGAACACATCAAAATCTCAACAATCAAGATAATGAAGGAAACTTCAACAAAACTCATCAAGAACTCAAATCCTTTACTTTCAATACAGAAAATACGTTGAATTAATCATGATTGGTGCGTGGGTGAAAGAACCCAACGCTATGTGAACTCACATACCTCTTAGGGATCAAACCCTTGGCAAAATCCACGACGAAATCCTCAAGAACGTGACGAACGCTTGAATTTTCTCTCCTTTTCTCCTCTTCTTGAACTTCTCTCAAAACCCTAACGTAAATTTGGATTTGCAAAACTGAACCAAATTAGTTTAGACCCCTAGATATTACCAAATTTCGTTTTAAGTTAATTGGGTAAAGAAAAGACCAAAATACCCCTCTTAAATCCGGGTAACTTTCCTTAAATAGACAGCCGGACTTCAAACGGGCTTATCTCCCTCATACAAGCTTGAAAATTAGTAAACTCGGTGGCGTTGGAAAGAAGTTTCCAAGACCTTTCATTTGATATCTTATGGGCCACCTAAATCATTTTATACTGAAAGTTGTGGTTGTTTGAAGTTGACCCGAAACTCATACTTAGCACCACTTGCCAAATTTCAGATTTTCTCTTTCCAAAAATAGTTCTTTCTAATTCTAGTTCTTTCTAAGGTGGGATGTTACAATATCTCCCCCTTAGAAACATTCGTCCTCGAATGAGATTACTCTAAGTAGACTAAGGGTGTAACATCTAACATTCAGCTCAAACACTCAACATACAATACATAACACAATATGTCAACTTAAAATAAATGCCAAGAAAAGGATTAGTACATTAATTTGGAATTTCTCCGGACTCAACGAGATGTGGGTATATCTTCTTCATATCCTCCTCAGCTTCCCAAGTAGCTTCTTCAACAA
Source organism: Solanum etuberosum (assembly GCA_029582245.1). Classification (NCBI taxonomy): domain Eukaryota; kingdom Viridiplantae; phylum Streptophyta; class Magnoliopsida; order Solanales; family Solanaceae; genus Solanum; species Solanum etuberosum. The sequence goes on along the minus strand of JAJONR010001525.1, from coordinate 11,803 downwards.
ACTGATTCCTCCATAATACTTTGACTGATGCTACCTCTTTAGTTCTCAACTTGCGAACCTGGCGGTCTAAAATCTGAACAGGAATCTCCTCGTAAGACAAGTTATCCTTAATACCAATATCTTCAGTAGGTATGATAAGTGAAGGATCGTCCATACACTTCTTCAACATGGAAATGTGAAATACCGGATGAACCGCTGCTAACTCTTGCGGTAGCTCCAACTCGTAAGCTACATTACCAATCCTCTTGGATATCCTGTAAGGTCCAATATACCGGTACTAAGCTTCCCATTCTTACCAAATCTCATAACACCCTTCATGGGTGAAACCTTCAAATAAACCCAATCATCTACTTCAAACTCTAAGTTTCTTCTCCTAACATCTGTATAGGATTTCTGACGACTCTGCGTTGATTTTAACCTCTCTTTGATAATCTTAACTTTCTCCATAGCTTGATGAACCAAATATGGTCCTATCAACCCAGCTTCACCAACCTCAAACCATCCAATTGGAGATCTGCATCTTCTCCCATAAAGAGCCTCAGACGGAGCCATTTGGATGCTAGAGTGGTAACTATTATTTATTAGCAAACTCAATGAGAGGTAGGTGATCATCCCAATTACCCTTGAAATCAATCACACAAGCCCTCAGCATATCTTCTAAAGTCTGAATAGTGCGCTCTGCTTGACCATCATTCTGAGGATGGAAAGCAGTACTCAAATTCACCTTCGAACCCAAACCTTTCTGGAATGACTTCCAAAATTATGCAGTAAATTGTGCACCTCTATCTGAAATAATGGACACTGGAACCCTATGAAGTCTGACTATCTCTTGAATGTATAACTTAGCATAATCTTCTGCTGTATGGGTAGTCTTTACCGGTAAGAAATGGGCTGATTTAGTCATTCGATCTACAATCACCCAAATCGAATCATGCTGCCTGCTAGACCGTGGTAAACCTATAATGAAATCCATATTGATCATCTCTCACTTCCATTCCAGAAGATCTATGTTCTGAGCCATACTACCCAGCCTCTGGTGCTCTACTTTGACTTGTTGGCAATTCAGACACTTAGCAACAAATTCTGCAATGCTCTTTTTCATACTATTCCACCAATAAACTTATCTCAAGTTACTATACATCTTTGTGGAACCCGGATGGATAGAGTATCTGGGAGTTATGAGCCTCCTCCATGATCCTCTCTTGAAGCTCATCCATCTTTGGTACACACAATCTACCTTGATACCTCAATACACCATCTCCCCCTTGTTCAAAAGCCATCACTTTTTTGCTTATGAACATTTGCCTTCAATTCAAGTAAAATAGGATCTTGGTCTTGTTTCTTTTTCACTTTAGACACTAATGATGATTCAGCCCCATTCATCACCACTACTCATCCTTTGTTGGAATCCATTAGTCGAACACCTAATCGTGAAAGTCTATGTACATATTTTGCTAACTCTTTCTTGTTTTCCTCAACATGAGTGGTACTCCCCATAGACAACCTGCTCAAGGCATCAACAACAACATTAGCCTTACCTGGGTGATAAAAAATACTCATGTCATAATCCTTGAGTAACTCTAACCATCTTTTTTGTCTGAGATTAAGCTCTTCTGACTAAACACGTACTGAAGATTCTTGTGATTGGTGAACACATCTACATGAACACCATAAAGATAGTGACACCATATTTTCAAAGTGAACACTACGACAGCAAACTCTAGATCATGGGTTGGGTAATTCTTCTAGTGAATTTTAAGCTGTCTGGAGGCGTAAGCTATAACCTTGCCATTTTACATTAACACACAACCCAATCCGACTCTAACGCATCACAATATACCACAAAACGTTGTGTACCTTCTGGTAAGGTCAACATTGGGGCAGTAGTCAACCGCTTCTTCAATTCCTGAAAGCTTTTCTCACAAGCTTATACCATTGAAACTTAACTATTTTCTGAGTTAACTTGGTCAACGAGGATGAAATAGATGTAAATCCCTCGACAAACCTTCTATAATAGCCAGCCAATCCCAAGAAACTCCTAATGTTAGTTGGAGACGTGGGTCTAGGCCATTTCTGCACTGCCTCTATCTTTTGAGTATCAACTCTAATCCCATCACTGGAAACAATATGGCCTAAGAATGCCACAGATTGAAACCAAAATTCACAGTTAGAGAAATTTAGCATACAACTCTCTATCCTTGAGGGTTTGGAGAACTATTCTGAGATGACTAGCATGATCTTCCACATTCCTTGAATAGATTAGAATGTCATCAATGAATACGATAACAAACATATCTAGATAATGCTTGAATACTTTGTTCATAAGATCCGTGAATGCTACGGGAGCATTGGTTAACCCAAAAGACATAACTAGGAACTCATAATGACCATAGCGGGCCCTGAATATTTTCTTAGGGATGTCACTTTCTCTTACTTTCAACTGATGATAGCCAGATTTGAGGTCTATCTTAGAAAAACAAGTGGCACCCTGAAGTTGATCAAACATATCATCAATTCTCGGAAGAGGATACTTATTCTTGATAGTAACCTTGTTCAATTGACGGTAATTTATGCACATCCTAAGAGAACCATCTTTCATTCTCATAAATAAGACTGGAGCGTCCCAAGGTGAGACACTTGGTCGAATAAAACCTTTCACTAGGAGATCTTTCAACTGCTCTTTTAACTCTTTCAACTCTGGTGGAGCCATTCTGTATGGCGGAATAAAGATAAGACGAGTATCAGGAAGAATATCTATACAGAAGTCTATTTCTCTCTCAGGAGGGACTCCGGGAATATCATCTGGAAAGACTTCTGAAAACTCACTAACAACTGGAACTGACTGAATAGGTGGTGTCTCGACACTAAAGTCATTAACTCAGACTAAGTGATAGACACACCCCTTGGAAACTAACTTTCTCGCCTTAACGTACGAAATGAAACGACCCTTAGGCACTGCTGAACTACTTTTCCACTCTATAACTGGCTCATTAGGAAACTGAAACTTAACTACTCGAGTTCTACAATCGACTGAGGCATAACAAGCATGTAGCCAGTCCATACCTAGAATGACATCAAAATCTACCATGTCTAACTCGACTAAGTCAGCAATGGTGTTCTTGTGATTGACGGAAATGGTACAATCACGATAGACTCTCTCAGCTAGAATAGACTCACCAACAGGTGTAGAAACACTGAAGGGCTCAAGAAGTTTCTCAGGAAGGACATCAAAATTCATTGCAACGTAAAGAGTCATAAAAGATAGACTCGCTCCTGGAATCTAGCAAAGCATATACATCAAAATTAAAGACTTTGATCATACCAGTGACAACATCTGGCGAATCATCTTGCTCTTGGTGACTAGTAATAGCATATAGATGGTTTGCTCCTCCGCCTGCCCTTGACGTAGCTCCTCTAGATGCAGCCCTGTCTAGTGGAGCAACTGAAGAAGATTAGGCTCTATTGCCCCTATTACCATATCCTTGCCTTTCCTTAGGGAATTCTTTCATAAAGTGACCATTCTGACCACACTTGAAGCAACCAGTGGAGCAATCATGACACACCCCTTAGTGGATCCTACTACACTTAGCACATGCAGGAGTCCCATTACCTCCCTGTGCCACACTACCCTGAGAATGTGCAGGTCTAGCTCCGAAATTCTATGAATTCTGATTATTGAACTCACCTATGTTTCTTGGAGCAGGTGCATTAGCAGATGATGGAGAAGGTCCCTTTGGCCTATGTTGGAAGGATGACCGGTTGTCATTACTCTTCTGCTGTCTGGACTCATTCCCTGTCTTAGCTTTCTTGTTCCGAAACTCCTCTCTATCCCTCAGCTTATCTTCCTCAATCTGTTGCACATGGATCATCAGCCTTGCTATATCCATGTCCCCTATTAGCATAGATGCCTTGCCCTCTTTACTTGACAGACGAGACAACCCAGCAACAAACAGACTCATCCTGCTCCTTATGTCAGCAACCATCTCCGGGGCATAACGGGAAAGTTGGGTGAACTTAAGGCTATACTCATGCACACTCATCGATTCTTGCTTAAGAGTAAGGAATTCTCTTACCTTGGCTTCTCTTAGCTCACGGGGAAAGAAACGCCCCATGAAGGCACCCTCAAACACAACCCAACTCACAATCAGTGCACCCTCAGCTCTACCCTTCTTACATTGGTCAAACCATATTCTAGCAACACCCTTCAGTTCGTATGCAGCTAGTTCCACTTGCTCAGCATCGGCAACATGCATAACCTCAAACACCTTCTACAATTCCTCTACAAAGTTTTCCGGATCCTCAGTGATGCTTGAACCAGTGAAGCTTGGAGGATTCATCCTTAAGAACTCACGGATCCTCGAAGTATTAGCCACTTCCTGTCGATTCTCTCTTTGCTGCCCAGCTTGGTTGGTCACAACTTGGCTCAACATCTGGATAGCTTCACGGTACTCAGCATTAGTGACCTCTCCTTGGGGTTGCACTTCTGGTGTATTAGGTACCCCTTGATCCCCAACGTTCCTCCTAGCAGGACGACCTCAGACAGCTCTTCGTGGAGGCATGATATGAAAGATATGCGCAAGCATGAGTTAAAAAGAAACTTTTATAGAGATGAACTCTATCGCAAGAAATGAGTATGAAAGAAGTGAGATAGTTCCTAAATGTTGCAGCCGCCTAATTATAGATGTGGTGCGCTTCACACCGATAACTAGGACTCTACAGATACGGCTTCATAGACACCCTAGGACTCTTGAACTCTGTGCTCTGATACAAAGTTTTTCACGCCCAGAGACTACACCCTGGGAGAGACTGGCACTCGAGAACCATTGCTGGCCCCAAGCGAACCCTTGGCCTGGCTTAACTCTCAGTGGAAGACTTACTCAACAATAAAATGTAAGTAAAAGAATCATAACTACACTGTCCCAATAGATGTTAAAAATATTTTAGAAATAAACATTCAACTACCCAAAGCGGCAACTCAAATCTCAACATGAACAACTGAAAATGAAAAGACTCATGAACTATAACTATCTATCTATGAAGCCTCTAATACTATAAGGGATGTCGGGAAAAAAACCTCGATCATCCTAACAAACTTAAAAGACTAAACAATGATAAAAGGGATCCTCCGGAAAGCAAGGAGGCTCAGCAACACTTTGAAGCTCAACTGGATCAACGAAGCGCTGGATGCTGATCCTGGTTACCTGTATCTACATCATAAAAGATGCAGGCCAAATGGCGTCAGTACATGGAATGTACAAGCATGTGAGGGGAAATCTAAAATAAGACATAAGCTTGAACTGGAATCTGAAAGAAACACTTACCTCATCTCAACTCAACTCATCTCAATATAATGCAGTAATAAAGGTGCAATATAAAGAAAAACTTTAAAACATGTAGATAACAACTCAGTGTATTGAAAGACACAATAATAACTTATTTTTGTATATGAAAATACAAGTAACTCTTTGGGAGATTCTTTAATCTACAACCATCACTATGAGCTATGTGATGATACATCGTCTAGCCCACGCTGCCAGAACTGTCCTATACTTTACCGGGGTATAGAACCTACTACTAAGTGGATCCACTAGTCTATGCTAAAAAGCATTAAGGAATCATCTAAAAAGTATGATCCTTTCTACCCACGTTGGCTACATGGTTTCTGGAGACTTAAGTTATCTGAACTCATCCCCATATCGGTGCTCAATACTACTCCCAAAATGTAACTAGCTCATATGTTAAAAAAAATATAACTTTTTCTGTCGTTTGAGATTATTACTCAAAAGATCTTTCTCTTAAAAGAGATGTTAACTAAAACTACTCATGAAAACTCTTTTGGAAATCGGTGTTTCCTCTCATCTTAAATGTGAAAACATTTACTCTTTGGGAATACTTAGTTCCCATATATCATTTTAAAGAAATGAACTTGGCTCTACTCTTTCTCGAACTCAATGCTTAAGTTTTTAAAACCAGTTTAAAACGATTGTCAAAGACTTTTGAAAAGACTCTAAGAACTCTCTAGACTTGACTCTTAGCTCTACCTTGAATTTAAATTATGGATTCAAGGGTTATGATCTCATGTTATGAATGATCTCATGATGTTTATCCGTACCTTAGAGTGAAGAAATCAACTAGAAAACATAGGTACGATTCGAGGGAACTCAAACGGAAAGAAGTGGGAAATGTTAGAGGACCTGGCGACCCTGGCGTACTGAGTGGCGCAAGGCACCAGACCCTGAACTACAGAGGGAAAGTTGGGGCGCACTGAGTGGCGCGGCGCCCCAGGGGGAAAACTACAGAACCCTTCCTCTGTCGCACTGAGTGGCGCAGTGCGCCAGCCCCCTGCCCAGAAACCCGACGAATTTCCTTGCTCGTTTTCTAACCCCAATTCACCTAGAATCTAATGGTTTCTTCCCCAATCACTTTGATTCGAATACCCAACAATAGTATACAAGAATCTACTCAAAAACAACCTTAAAACTCATACGATTATCTCAAGAACACATCAAAATCTCAACAATCAAGATAATGAAGGAAACTTCAACAAAACTCATCAAGAACTCAAATCCTTTACTTTCAAGAATGAAAATACGCTGAATTAATCATGATTGGTGCGTGGGTGAAAGAATCCAACGCTATGTGAACTCATATACCTCTTAGGGATCAAACCCTTGGCGAAATCCGCGACAAAATCCTCAAGAACGTGACGAACGCTTGAATTTTCTCTCATTTTCTCCTCTTCTTGAACTTCTCTCAAAACCCTAACGTAAATTTAGATTTTTAAAACTGAACCAAATACGTTTATACCCCTAGATATTACCAAATTTCGTTTTAAGTTAATTATGTAAGGAAAAGACCAAAATACCTCTCTTAAATCCGGGTAACTTTCCTTAAATAGACAGCCAACTTTAAACGGGCATATCTCCCTCATACGAGCTCGAAAATTAGTAAACTCGATGGCGTTGGAAAGAGGATTCCAAGACCTTTCATTTGATATCTTATGGGCTACCTAACTCATTCTGTACTGAAAGTTGTGGTCGTTTGAAGTTGACCCGAAACTCATACTTAGCACCACTTGCCAAATTTCAAATTTTTACTCTTTCCAAAAATAATTCTTTCTAATTCTAATTCTTTCTAAGGCGGGATGTTACACCTTGTCAACCTCGCTTGGAGGTGCATGAGTATCCTCAAACAAATATATCTTGATCAATGCGTCGTTTTAATCATGAATGGTTTGATGGTGTATATCATGATTGGTTGGAGTATAATGTTAGTAAAGATGCATCCTATTATTTGTATTGCTATATATTTAAAGACCATAACATTAATCAAGGTGGAGGTGAAGTATTTTCATGTACATAATTTAAGAGTTGGAATCACACCAGTGGTCTTGATAAGCATATTGGTCTACCGAATAGCTCACATAATCGGTCAAAAAAAGAAATGTCAAGATTTACTACGACAACAACAGTCTATTCAATCTGCGTTTGAGAGGCAATCTAATCAAATTAAGCATGATCATTATATTCACTTAAGTGTTTATGTTGATGTAGTAAGACTTCTCATAACTCAAGGATTTGCATTTCGAGGTCATGATGAATCTAAATCATCACTTAGTAGGAATAATTTTCTTCAGATTCTCTCATGATATGCAAAAAGGTGTGATAAAATTTGTGATTACACTACAAAAAATGAGTTAATTCGCGGAAGTTAAAATTATAGATAGCGGGGGTTTATAACCCCCACAATTTGCTATTACAGGGGTTTCAAAAACTCTTGCAGTTAAGTTTGTCACTATTTATTTGTGGCAGTTTCTAAGCAACCCCTGCAACAGACAAATAGCAGGGGTTCTAACCCCCCGTAATCACTTTTTAGGCAAATAATTTTATTTCATTTTGTGGGGGTTTATAACCTCAACAATTAATTTTTAGTACTTCATTTTTTGGGGTTATAACCTCCATAACATTTTTGATGAAATTTTAATATTTAATTTGCATCGTAGTTTTTATAAAACTAAGCTACAACTACACTTCAAGCTAATTTTGTAGTAATTAAATCTATACATTCATAATTAAATTAATAAAATATTTCATGGAATAAAAAGTACAAAGAATTAACTAAATCATGAAGAAGTTAACATAAATTTATGTCAAGGGTCATCAAATTTACAATATACTTTCTTTAAACCATAAACATAAAAACAGAAAAATTTGATACGTTGTACAGTTCTAAAAATCACAGTCCTATGCCATCGAGCTTCTCTTCTGAGTATGTGAAAACATAGTCCTCCATGTATGCATCTGCAAAACACACACAAACACAAATTGGATAAAGAAAATGAAAGTTAAACATATATGTAAGAAAATTATTTTGTAATGGGCATGAAAAGTTAAAACAGTAACTGTAAAACTAAACCTATTTCTCTCACTTACCTTAAAATTTTTGTAATGGAGCTTTCCTTGAGTTGACTTCATATAAGACATGCTTAATGTCTACATTATAACATTAACAAAAGGGAAATTAATATGCTATAATGTAAAGCAACACAAATAACAATCTCTTAGTAGGGATTTTTATATGAATCTTTTTTTTAAAAGCAACACAGATTTCAGCCGACATAGCACCAGATTATGTCCTTTTTTAGGATTGAAAGAAAGAAAATGAATCACAAAATCCAGCAGCTTACCTTATTGTTGGCAACCTCTCTTGGGACAATTATATTCAGAAAGCAATTATGAGAATATGGTTTATTAGAGATCTCAGCCGACGTAGCAGTGATGATGGATATGGAAGCTTCAACACACAATGTAAAACATTGACATTGAGTTTTCAACCAACCCTGAAATCGACAGTCGCATAAAACCAATGAAAAGAACAACTTTAAAAGGATAATAGTACGTATATACTGATTGCAAATACAAGTAAAAAGAACAATCCAAAAGCAAATTTTAAGTTTGTGTTTGTATGTCCAAAAGTTCATGTAAACTTATCCTATTTCACCAACCAAACTAATGATTTCGACACATTGTATAGAAGTTTATGGCATGCGACTGCATGCCAAAGCCATACATAGTATCATATTCAACAAACTTTGGACTTCCTTATCAAGCTACAGAGAAGAGATCTTCAAATACCAGTGAAATTAAGAGAAAGGTAGCTAAAAAATGAAAAACTTACCGAGAGAGCCACAACATTGACAAAGAAATCAATTAGTGTCGCTAACGTCCGCCTGCACCGATATTGACTTCTTAAATTGCATCACAAAGAAAGATTTATACCCAGTAAACTGCCCAGAACGAACATAACCTGATATCAACGTATTCCAAGTAACAACATTTGGTTCAGTCATTTCGTCAAACAGTTGTTGTGCATTACCCAAAAGTTGAAATTTAACATAGAAATTGACCAAAGCTGTAGCAACAAAGACATTGCTGACATAACAGATTTTAAAATGCAGCAATGAAGCTGCTCACCATGAAAAAACCAACCAAGATTGGTACATGAACGGGTCAAATTAACCAGAGAATAAGCACTAAGCTTCGAACCAGAATTCAAGATTTGAAAGTCCTTAAACAGGGCAATCTCCAAGTACACTGATTAAACATGAAAAATGTTATTTTAGAAACTCTCATAGACAAAGTTAACACTGATTAAATAAAAAATCTCAATTTCAAACTTATGCAATCTCCAAGTACACGATCTCACAGCCAAGTCCAAAGTATAGCTTGAATTACTAAAAAATACATCAGGAAAAGGCTAAATTTTGAGCGTACAAAACTCTACAAGTACACTATTTCACATCAAAATCCAAAAAATAATTTGAATCGCTGAAAAACACAATAAGAAAACGGTAAATTTTGAACTTATGGGCACTACAAGTACACCATTCCACATCCAAATCCAAAAACTGATTTGAATCGATGAAAAACACAACAGAAACCCGCTAAATTTTGAACTTATGAGCACTATAAGTATATACTATTTCACATCCAAATCCAAAAAAACAAAAGTACCTTGAATCACAGAGTAATACAACAGGAAAAATGCTAAATTATGAACTTATGAACGCTACAAGTATACCATTTCACATCCAAATCCAAAATATAACTTAAATTGCAGAAAGATACATAAGGAAAAAGCAAAATTTTGGAACTTATAAGCGCTACAACTACACTACTTCACAGCCAAATCCAGAAGAAAAAAAAAAGGACCGAATCACTGCTAATAAAAAAATTTAGCTTGAATCACTAAAAGTTATATCAAAAAACGTGAAAACAAAATTTTACAAAATCACATAATCAGCATAACGTACTTGCAAAGATCGTCAAGAAGTTCCTGAGGTGGAAGGCCATTTTTCGAAGGATCGCTAGGAGATCCACGTCAATCCACAGCCCCAGCTTCATTCCCATTATCATTGCAGAAATTAGGTGTTTCTTCGAGAAGAGAGAAAATTCCTGGAGTTTGAGGGAGTTTTAGAGAGAGATATGGGTGTGGGTAGCTCTAACTGAGTTTGGCCAACAAATAAAAAAATGAGGAAAAGAATTTAAAACTAAGTGAAAATTGGGTGCGATTTTTAAGGGACAGCGGAGGCGAAATTTTTTATTATGCGATAGGCACACCTATTGTCGGTTGTGTGAGGCATTTTTTGGATGCCAAATTTACAAATTTTATTACTTTTCTCATTAATTTTAAACTTTTCCTTTTACTTTCTTTTTTCCTCCTCTATACGTTACTTCATTTATTGAAATCATAAAGAATTTTTGAGACTTACCCAAAATGTCTGATATGCCTATTTTATTTTTATATATTATTTATTTGAGGAAAAATTAAAGTGAATGTGATGAGAAAATTTCAATTTAATTCTTGAATGAAATTGAAGAAATTGAAGGTAGTGAAATTACAAATAAAAAAATCGTAAAATTTTGCGTATTAATTTCATAAAATTGAACCTTTTATTTTTCTATAAGTATCTTATAGAATGATATATAAGGAATATGAGAATTTAGATATTTTGTGGAGTTATTCGTTTTTGTGTTCGTTTATAAAAGATTATACATTGATATTTTAATGTAATTTTTTTCATCATATTGTTTTACTAATTAATGGTCCGTAATAATTATAATTTTTCTATATATATATATATATATATATATATATATTTTATTTTTTTTATTTTTATTTTTAAAAAAAATGTTATAAATATTTTTTTTAAATCACTTTATTCTATTCATGTGTTTCTCTTTATAATAATCAAATTGTTTGCATTTACTTCGTAATTTAATTTATATTTTTATCTTGATAATGTCAAGAGTGCATTTTCATGTTCAAAATAACTCATGTTTTCTAATTGATAATTTTTTTAAAATCAAACATTATAAAGACATAGTATATTGCAGCTAAATTTTTAACTTTTTGCCACAAAAAAAATCGTTCATGTCTATGTTGAATAACTAAGCTTCACTTATTATCCATGAAAGATCTAGACTCAATTTAAATATAAAGGAATTTCTCTATGATTTCTTGACTTGGTTTCAAGATGGCAGTACAGTCGAACTAGTACTACTTTGATTGGCTTTGCCTTAGTGGCTACGTCTAGCAAGCTGTGACTTCAAAGCCCGTTAAAGAGAAGAAAAAGGGTGCAATCTTTCACAGTTAGAACTGCTAGACACATGGGCTCAATCTGAGTATGTATTAGGTTCTTGACAGGCCCCTTGCTTGAGTAAAAGGCATTGCCTTCCATACAGTCATTATAATCATATGAAATTCTTGTATATTTCAGTTCTTATACTCTTACTGGTCGTGC
>JAJONR010001524.1:0-26722 GCA_029582245.1 Solanum etuberosum | reverse complement strand
TTGCTCATGATTAGTTATTGATTGTGCACTGTTATCTCATATTGTTATTCTTTAGTTGATTTTGTGTTAATATTTGTTTGAAGCTTTGCTCCGGAAAACTCTGAACCACTCCAGTGAACTATGTTAAAATAATTTCCAATTTTTGGTGTTAGTTATGTTATTTGGTTTTAACTTTTTCTATGCTAAGTTCATGGACTACTTTTTATTAATTTTGTACTGTTCAAGATTTTTTTTAGCTACTAATCATTTAGTAATAATTTTTTTTTCTTGTCTGTTAGTTATTATTTTAGGTTTCATGTTTCTGTTGCATGTGCATTTGTTCTTGTAGATGTTCAAAACTTTTCAGTAAGGTATTTTAATATTGTCATAACATGTGCTATTATTTTATTGATATTTCTCATTCCTTTTTGATGTTGTTGCCATTTTCTTGTCGGGTTTACTCTTTTTTTTTTATCATTATTAATACTAAAAAGATTATACATTACAAATCAAATTGGCAATGAAAAATCTCTCCATCAATTTTCGAGGCGTCCTCATTTTAAAAAAATTAAATTTTAGTTTATGTTCATATACATTGTATGTTAAAATTGGCCGATGAATTTTTAGTTTATGTTCAACCAATTAGCAGAGTATCACCCTAAGTCCACAATGCCAGTTGGGTGTTGAATTAATTTGTTCATTCATTGCATGTCGTAGGTTACCTATACTATGTCTAGATCAAGCTATTAGGTGGAGGTTGGTAGCTCCAAATCCTTGTTAATGATTCTTTTTCCTAATTTTAGCTTCTTTTGTCGGGCAAGTCATAATACAAATGATTTCTTGATATTTTCAACCATTAAAAAATATTTTTTATGGACGAAACTTAATACACAATGATCATCCCTTCATAAGAAGATTTTAATTTAAATAATCTACTATTAGCATCCCTATTCTAAGTTCCATAATCCTAGTTATGAGTTTAGCTACTCATAACTAGATGTGAATGATTACAAAAGGAATTTGAACAACTAAAAAACATAAATATAAAAGAAAGTAAATAAGACCTTTAATTAATGCATCTCTAGCAAGCTAAGAGTATCTTGTTCATTCCACAATAATATTCTAAGAAAGCAGTAACTAATCGTAAAAATCTAAGAATGTTGAAAAATCTAGGCGAGTAATAATCCCTAAATTCTATGACTAATGGTAATCCTTAATGATAATTCATATCCCTAAAAATGTTGTCATAAAATTATATTTATAATAGTAAGGTAAAAATCCTAATCTTGATTGAACTATGGTTTGACTTGGAGGATCATTATGCGAGGCCCATTGCATGGTCTTAGGGGGGGAGGATGCACAACTGGGTCCATCTAGGACTCATACTTTCTTATCCATGCATCACATAAATATTAGATTTTGGAATCTCACTTCTTTATAGGTGTGGAATGGGGTCCATTGCGTGGAAGCTACCTTTGCATTGTGGACACCATTATAGCAATCTCTTTGACTAAGTTTCAGTCTGGGATACTTCTCTTTACATTCCAATCCATCTTTTAGGTCATTCCTTGTTGTTTTGGGCCTTAAATCATCCTAATCATACCTATTAGCTCATCACAACAATTATGGATACAACACATGTATATTCATAGGATTATACTTAGAATATAGCTATATTACATGTAAGTTATGGTAATTGGATACATAAATACATCCCAAATCAACCATAAGAACTAATTAAATTGTTTATGGTCTATCCTCGGTGCTTGTAACTCAAAATAGATGATTGATATAACCTCTATGAATTGTCACGACCTGAGTCTACACCCTGGACGTGGCCGGCACTCAAGAACCATTGCTGGTCCCCAAGCGAACCCTCATCATGGCTGACTACAAGCGGAAGACTAACTTAAGCATGCAAACGCTTAAAAACTGAATTAAATTCAATAATCTCAACTTTAAAATAATCTGAACAATACTCAATAGATAACTCAGAGTTTGTAAAAACAACTCAAGGAAGATACATACTGAAAACTACTCAACTTTGTCTATCTATGAAGCCTCTACTATTATAGAAGGATATCGGGACAAGACCCACGACATTTCAAAACTACTAAATGTAAGATAAAGGTGAAGTCCTCTGGAATGTAAAAAGGCTCACCAAAGCTGACTGGAATATCCCATGACCTTAACGAAACGTCTGCTGATGATCCTGAATACCAATATCTGCATCATGAAACGATGCAGGCCAAATGGCTCAGTACATGAAATGTACGAGCATGTAAGGAGAATTCTAAAGAATAAACATAAGATTGAAATTGATAAAAAGGAAACATACTTACCTCTTCTCAACTCACTAAACTAAACTCAACTCAAGAATAAGATACTCAACTCAAAGATTTGATACTCAACTCAAGGTTAGGATCTCTCACTTGTACCACTCATATTTATTGTAGCTAACATCTCAATTTCTCACCTGCTCTATGTCAAATCTACCAGATCAAATTCAAAGACTAACATCATCACCCTCATGTTGCCATTCTTTCGATCATGACACTCATCTCAAATTCAAGCTTAATGCTCATTACTAAACCCTAAAATTTAAATACGATTGCTCATCTACTATACTATACCTCATTACTTAATCAGTTCTATAACCTTCTGAACATCATGACCCTCTCAAACATATCATAAGCCTAGCTTAGACCTATCACTTCATGAATACTCAGTGCTTCTATTCAACACATATATTTAGACTCCTCTAACACGATAGCACATCGGCATCAACTCCATTTTGGTTAAAAATATATATATTCTATCTCATCTTGACTAGCAACTCTTACTCTACCTTCTATCAAGAGATCTTCGCAACTCATCACTTCTTAGTCTACCCATAAGGGAAAACTCCTCATCAATAACTTACTGGGTGCATGACTAGAATAACATAATTTTCCCCATCACTATCTGTCTTTCATAGATCTCTATACCTCTGCATACTTTCCTCTAACTCTGGGTACTTTCACTGCTATTGCTTGTGATCTTGTAACTCGTGCTACCTTTTCGGGCGAAAATACTACCCAAGATCTAAACATACTTCCTCAAAAGGATCTCAGCTGAAACAAGGCTTAGGGAAGATAGTACAACTCACTTTTAGCTCAAATGCACGATTCATATGATTATGGGTGCATTCCTCTGAAACTGAACACTTACTCACTCATGGGCTTTTCTCAAGCCCCTCTGGAGTCACATGACTTCCTCAATATTTTTGCTAAGAACAACTCATCGATAAAGGACTGACTTTTCTATTCAACCACCTCTAGTATGGGGGGTAGTCGAATGGATATGAGAACGCACGAGTTAGAATAAATCTCTATGACATAACACTATTGAACGATTAAGAGTATGAAAGATGGCAAATTTTCTTAAATGCCTGTAGTCCCTCGTTTATAGAAGTGGAGCCCTCACAACCATAAACAAGACCCTACTGATATGACTTCATAGACACCCTAGGACACTTGAACTCTATGCTCTGATACCAAATTTTTCACGATTCGAATCTACACCCTGGACGTGGCTGGCACTCAAGAACCATTGTGGTCCCCAAGCGAACCCTCGTCCTGGATGACTACAAGCGGAAGACTAACTTAAGCATGCAAAAGCTTAAAAACTGAATTAAATTCAATAATCTCAACTTTAAAATAATCTGAACAATACTCAATAGATAATTTAGAGTTTGTAAAAACAACTCAAGGAAGATAC
The DNA here is from genome assembly GCA_029582245.1 of Solanum etuberosum. Classification (NCBI taxonomy): domain Eukaryota; kingdom Viridiplantae; phylum Streptophyta; class Magnoliopsida; order Solanales; family Solanaceae; genus Solanum; species Solanum etuberosum. The sequence continues at coordinate 22,984 of JAJONR010001524.1, read as the reverse complement.
ATACTGAAAACTACTGAACTTTGTCTATCTATGAAGCCTTTACTATTACACAAGGTTATCGGGACAAGACCCACAACATCTCAAAACTACTAAATGTAAGATAAAGGTGAAGTCCTACGGAATGTAAGAAGGCTCATCAAAGCTGACTGGAATATACCATGACCTCAACGAAACGTCTGCTGATGATACTGAATACCTGTATCTGCATCATGAAACGATGCAGGCCAAATGGCTCATTACATGGAATGTATGAGCATGTAAGGGGAATTCTAAAGCATAAACATAAGCTTGACCTTGATAAAAAAGAAACATACTTACCTCTTCTCAACTCACTCAACTAAACTCAACTCAAGAATAAGATACTCCACTCAAAGATTAGATCCTCAACTCAACTCAAAGGTATTCAACTCAAGATACTCAAGGATAAAGCAACAATAAAAGAAGCAATATATGAAAAGCTTTTAAAATAGTAGATAGCAACTCAATGTATTGAAGAATACAATAATAACTCAGTTTGTATGCAAGGATACAAAATAACTCCGTTTATATATAAGAATACAAGATATATCTGTGGGATTTTCTCTAACCGACAACCATCACTAGGAGCTATGTGATGATATAGCGTCTCGCCTAAGCTGCCAGAACTGTCCTATACCTTGCCGGGGTATATAACTCGTCAACTAAGTGGATCCACTAATCTATTCTAAAAAGCATTAAGGAATCATCTAAAAAGTATGACCTTTTCTACCCATGTTGGCTACATGGTTTATGGGGGCTGTGAGTTGTCTGAACTCTCCCCTATATCGGTGCTCAATACTACTCACAAAATATAACTAGCTCATATGTTTAAAAACATAACTCTTTCTGTGGTTTGAGATTATTACTCAAAATCTTTGTCTAAAAAGAGATGGTACTCGACTGCTCAAAACTCTTTTGGAAATGTCAGTTTCCTCCTCTTTTAAATGTGAAAACATTTACTCTTGGAAATACTTAGTCCCCATATATCATTTTAAAGAAAATGAACTCAACTTTACTTTTTCTCAACTCAAGTGCTCAAGTCTTAAAATAAGTTTAGAAAAATTTGTAAAAAGACTTCTCAAAGTAAGGTTCATGCCGAGTTATGGACGTGAATGACTCGATTCAAGGTTTTCAATAACCATACATATAACTCAATACTCGGAACCTAACAACTCAGAACTCAAGAACCTCAATGATAATACTCATTTCAAGAATGATCGACTCAGAGGGTTCATACGGAATTATGGGCATGAACCACTCAACTCAAGGAGTCAAAGATACTTCTCATCTCAAGACTGCTCGACTTATAGGGTTCATGCATATTTATGGGCATGAACTACTCAACTCAAGGACTTCCTGGGTAACATGTAATAGTCCAATGATTAGGAATATAATCTCAAATGGGTTAGGAACTCGATACTCAAGACTTAGAACTTGATGATACTACTCCTTTCAAAGATACTCAATTTAGGGAGTTCATGTGAAATTATGGGCATGAACGACTCGAGTCATGGGTCTACATAACAATATGGAACTCATGTATACGAATCTTATCATTCTCATACTTACTTCCTCAAAGATTATCTCAAATCGATAGTTGATCTCAAAGGATTCACAATTGAACTAAAAGACTTTCTTGAACTATACTCTTAACTCTCTCTTGAATTTGAATTATGAATTCAAGAGTTATAATTCATGATATGAAGGATTTCGATGATAGTATAGACTCATGAATACATTTTCCTCATTCTCATACTCACTTACTTGAGTCTTGAAACAAGTTATTAGAGATAGTAGAAGACTCCTCAAAAGTCTCAAAGGGACTTTCTCAAAAGACTCAAAAGAACTCTCAAGACTTGACTCTTAACTCTACCTTGAATTTGAATTATGAATTCAAGGTTATGATTTGTGATAGAAAAGATATCGTGATGATTAAAAGTCTTTTTAGATAGTTAATCATGAGAAACGGTCGAAAAACACTGTCTGGGGAACAAGTCCGCGATGCTGAGATGAATTATAATATTTGGTCACAAAATACTTTTTGAAACAGTGGAGTCCGTATTCTCTCCGCGACGCGGAGAGGAGAATTTCACCCTGAGGAACAGGTCCGTGACGCGGACCTGGTACTTTATTTTCTACCTGATCTTTTCTTACTCGTTTTCGACCCTAATTTGCTTAGAATCGAATGGTTTCTTTCTCAATCACTTAGATTCAAATACTCTACTTATGTACACGATAATCTACTCCAAACCAACCTCAATTCACTAACTTTTATCTCAAGAATTTATCAAACCCATCCTAATTCAAGAACGGAAACAATACTTTCAAGCAACAAATCAAGAACTCAAATTCTTCAACTTCAAGAATGAAACTTCACTGAAAATAACATGATTGGCGTGTGCGTGAATGAACCCAACACTTTGAGAAACTCACATACCTCTTAGGGGTTAAACCCATGGCTAAAATCCACAACCAAACTCAAGAATCTCGACGAACGCTTTGATCCTTTCCTCTTTCTCTTGTTTTCTCTTCTTGAACTCTCAACTAAAATCCTAAGAGTTTGGGGATGAATGAAACCGATTCTAATCTGTTTAGACCCCTAAAGTAATACTAAAAATGAATTAAATCTGATTGAGTAAGGAAAATACCAAAATACCCCTCATATTTTTAGGTAACTTTCCATAACTGGACAGCTTGAATTCAAAAAGGGTATATCTCACTCATACGAGCTTAAAAATTAGAAAACTCGGTGCCGTTGGAAAGATAATTCAAATACCTTTCATTTGATATCTTATGGGCCACCTAACTCATCATGTACTAAAAGTTATGGTCGTTTGAAGTTGACCCAAAACTTAACGGAACCAAGGAATGACTTGAATGAATTCTCTTTAGTTCTTTTTGGATTTCAAGGTGCTACATCTAGTGACCTTAACACTTAAGAACAATTTAAATTACTTGGTAAAATCTTACTCACTACGAAGGATGGTTCAAGTCTTAGCTCAAAAAATATTCAGGGTGTTACAATATCTCCCCCTTGGGATCATTCGTCCTCGAATGACGGCTGGACTGGGTATGGAATGGGGTTACTCTTACTAAGGTCTGAGTCTAATGGTATGCTCTTACTATATTCAAGCTTAACCCAAATACTTAGGTTCGGGTTCTATACCTCTCTATAGGGAATCTCATCCCAAGACTATTACTTTTTACCACCACATTGGGCTCATATCAAGAACCACCTAATGTTTAACAACACCACCTTCAAGCTTAGTACTCTAACAACTCCATGGACTCCTACTAACCATCTCCTTCGGAACCAACTAAGGGCTCTCATTTAACTATTTCTTATAGTAAAATCTCATCCTCCTCTTCCTCCTCATTTATAACCTTAGATGGAATTATTACACCATCACTATCACGATAAGAACATCAATCTCCTCTTTCTAACATCACTCCATTACTAAAAGGACCTCCAAAAGGATATCTCCCATACTCATTGGAACTCATTACTATCTTATTCTCAAACACTTGACTTGATTTCTCATCTTGTCATCTCCCCCTTAGGTCTAAAGCTGACACTTGAAAGCTATAGACCTATTCCATCATCTCTAACTAATCTACATCCTCTTTTACTCTAACACTCGGGAGAAGTTTATCTCATGACTACCGAACTCTTAACAAGCAGGTACTAAGACCTCTTTCTAAGGTGTTTCTCTTAACCTCTTCTGATTACATACCCTCTCGGTACACCTATTAATGCTCTTGTTACTCTTGTGACTTAGCCACACTTCACTGACCTTATCTAAAGGTTAGGAACTCTCACTTGTACCACTCATATTTATTGCAGCTAACATCTCAATTTCTCACCTGCTCTATGTCAAGTCTACCAGATGAAATCCCAAGACTAACATGATCACCCTCATGTTGCCATTCTTTCGATCATGACACTCATCTCAAATTCAAGCTTAATGTTCATTACTAAACCCGAATATCAATACAATTGCTCACCTACTATACTATACCTTATTACTTAATTAGTTCTATAACCTTCTACACATCATGAACCTCTCAAACATTTCATAAGCGTAGCTTAGATATATCACTTCATGAATACTCTGTGCTTCTATTCTACACATATATTTAGCCTCCTCTAACACAATGGCACATCGGCATCAATTCTATTCTGGTTAAAAATATATATACTCCTTATCATCTTGAATAGGAACTCTTACTCCACCTCCTATCATGAGATCTTCACAACTTATCACTTCTTAGTCTACCCATAAGGGAAAAATCCTCATCAATAACTTACTGGGTGCATGACTATAATAACATAATCTGCCCCATCACTATCTCTCTTTCATATAACTCTCTACCTCTGCATACTCTCCTCTAACTCTGGGCACTTTCACTACTATTGCTCATGATCTTGTAAGTCGTGCTACCTTTTCGGGCGAAAAATATTACCCAAGCTCTAAAAATACTTCCTCATATGGATCTCAGCTGAAACAAGGCTTAGGGAAGAGAGTACAACTCACTTTTAGCTCAAATGCATGATTCATATGAATATGAGTGCATTCCTATGAAATTGAACACTTACTCACTCATGGGCTTCTCTCAAGCCCCTCTGGAGTCACATGACTTCCTCAAGATTTTAGCTAAGAACAACTCATCGATAAAGGACTGACTTTTCTGTTCAACCACCTTTAGTATGAGGGGTAGTCGAATGGATATAAGAACGCACGAGTTAGAATAAATCTCTATGACATAGCTCTATTGCACGATTAAGAGTATGAAAGATGGGAAACTTTTCTTAAATGCCTGTAGTCCCTCGTTTAAAGAAGTGGGGCCCTCACAACCATAAACAAGACTCTACTGACATGACTTCATAGACACTCTAGGATACTTGAACTCTATGCTCTGATACCAAGTTTGTCACGACCCGAGTCTACACCTGGACGTGTCCGACACTCAAACTCGGTGGCATTGGAAAGATAATTCAAAGACCTTTCATTTGATATCTTATGATTCACCTAACTCATCCTATACCAAAAGTTATGGTCATTTTAAATTGACCCAAAACTTAAAGGAACCTAGGAATGACTTGAATGAATTCTCTTTAGTTATTTTTGGAACTCAAGGTGTTACATCTAGTGCCCTTAACAGTTAAGAAAAATTTAAATTCCTTGGTAAGCTTACTCACTATGAAGAATTGTTCAATTCTTAGCTCAAAAATTTTCCGGGGTGTTACATGAATCATCTTTTGTGACTTAAGGTATGACATAAACCTACCCTTCAACATGGCTGAATTACCTTTCCATTACAATATTGCTCATTTGGAAAGTGGAACTTATAACTTTAGCGCTGCAATCAACGTTTGCCTAACATGCAACCAACCAATCCATAACCATTATGACATTAAAGTCAAACATATCTAACTCAATCAGGTCATCCAGAGTAAGATGGTGAAAAATTTACACAAGACAATCTCGATGAAATTGTGTATGTATAATGGATTCTCAAAGCGGCGTAAACATAACAAATGGTTTGAGAAGTAACTCTTGGTATACCCAAAACTTACTAACAAAGAATGGGGTAATATATGAAAGAGTAGAGACATGATTTATAAGTGCATACAACATGAGTAAAAACAATTAATGTACTATGACAATGTCAGATGATGTCCCCAAGTCCTAGTGACTAACTAGGGCACAAGTGGGGTTCAGAAACCGCCTTAACTGTATGCTCCTCCTCCTCTTCCTTTACCACAACCCATTCCAACCTATGGTCAAGTTTTTTAGGGGACTAATAATAGATGAAAAAATCTTTCAATAACCTTATAGGTTGGGCTATCTCACCTCGACCTATGCTCGAACAATGTCGCATAAATTGACTATCACGCTTATACCAATAATAAGCATCTAAACAACCTACCTAGGATGTGTCCTAATACACTTAAAACAAGGTGTAAGTGGTGGTCTCATCTTACCCGAGCGCTCATTCATAGGGAATTTGATGTCCCTGAACTTTACCATATTCAAGACCGAACAAAAATATCATACCTATGCACTCTAAATTATGATGGGGAACTACTAGAAGAGTGGTATGTTCTTTAGGAAAACTATGACCTGAAATCACCTTGAGGCTCTCTCCCTCTTATTCTGCTCCCTTTCTCAATTGTGGGTATCCTAAATCTAACGTGAGATATCCTCTACTATCTGAGCAAGTGCTAGAATTTTGAAAATATACATATCCTCCTATAGAGATACTATAATTCAATGTTTAATCAAGTGTTCCTCCATGAACATCACATATCAATGAACTCTAGCTCAGATCATACTAGCAATATCAAGAGCATACCTGGCCAATAAATTAAACATGAGATTATGGCAACAAGTAAACTGAAAAGGAAGGCATAATCTAAAGAAAAGTAGAAGGAGAAGCAACATTTAAAGTTGAAAGTAAGGTGAGTGGGAAAAACCTAATTGTATAGTTATTGTCTTAAACTGCATAGCGAAGAGTAGTCATTATTGTAATTGAAATATTCGTACTCGTCTCTTAGTGAATATTACAACCCAAAAAAGTCATTTTGATCCTGTAGTTTAAGACTTTGATTTATTCGGTAATACAATAATGGAATGCTTATGGTATGTATGACATCTGCTAATTTTCTTGTGAGAGAGTTTGGATTTAATTTTCTCATGCCCCCAATTGGTCATATACTTGTGTGATGAGTGAGAAGGGCATTTCTTTAATGGTGAGGGCACTTGATAGTTAGAATTGGTGACTTAATGACTACATTAGCTGCATCTAAGCATGTTGTTCCTATATATTTCATAAAGAGCTAGTTTAGAAGTTTTTATGTTTGTATGAAAAGTCAGAGGTTTGAAAGAGTTATGCTTGATTGAGTGAATTCCAAGTCATGATTAAAAATGTCTATAAAAACCAGATCATGAGTAACCTTGTCTAAATGAATGTTAATGAGCTACTGGGTCTATATGGGATAGGACGAGTTGTTTGAGGATGAACAAAAGCTTTAAGTGTGGGGGGTAGAGACCTGAGGTGTATTTACGCATCTAAGCATCAAATTTTTGCCCATAATTTAGCTAAAATTCTGTGTATAAGCTTACATATGTCCTTGTGTTATATGTATAGTTGTTGTGATGAGCTATAGATATAACTATACTAATTTCAGGCTAATAAACAAGGAATAACCTAAAATATAGATTCAAACTTAAAGAAGAGTGTCCCAGACTAAAACATAGCCAAAACAGGTTGAAGGAATATAGTCCACGTCTTGGGGAACTTGATGTCCCCCACATTGCACCTAAAGAGGATCAAATTTTTGTGGATAAATATTAATTCGATGAACTTACAACACACTGATGAAAAAATAAGAAGGGCGAGATAGAGCCCACTGCTAGGACCCCTGCTCCCCAATATGTCTCCCATCGCACCCCCTATTTTATGAATCTAGAGTTGACCAAGTCAAAGCAAAGCCCAACCAAGATTTAGATTCTGACTCTTCTATTATATATAGGTCATGAGAAAGACATTTTTAGGGTTATACATTATCATTAGAAGTTAGTGACTATAATTATAATATAGTTTTCATCATTCCTTAATGCAAGCTACTTTAGAATAGTTCTAGGTTTAATTATTACTTTCATAGAAGATTATTGTGGAACGAACAATATACTCTTGAAGAGTTTAGTTAATCAATGATTTAGTTTACTTTCTTGCATCTTTATGTTCTTTAGTTATTTAAATTACTTTTATTATTATTCTTATCTATTTATGAGTAGCTAAATTCATAACAAGGGTTATGAAACTTAGAGTAGGGACAATGATAATTGATTCTTTATATTAAATTCTTCTCATGAAAGGGGTGATCACTGTGTATTAAGATTCAGTTGTAAATATTTCTTATTTAACTGTTGCAAACATTAAGAACTAGTATGTATTATGACTTTCTTAATAAAAGAAGTTAAGATTATGAAAAAGGATCATTAACATGTATTTGGGGCAACCAATCCCATCTAATAACTTGAGCTAGAGATAGAATAGCTAACTTGAGCAATGTAATATATGAACAAATTAATTCAACACCCAAGTGTCGGCAAATACTTGGGGTGATGTTCTCTTATGTGGGATGGGAGGCTTTAGTTTTGCACAACGAACACTTTAGCCGGATGAGTTGATAATAAATTATCTTTTTGAATTCTAATATCTAAGAACCATAACTCTTGTGCATCTTAAACTATTGAATACAAATACAGAGTTTATTTAATAATTCCCCATTTAAAACCCCCTACTAAAATAGTTCCACCTGACACATTAAGATTCACTAATTGTGTAACTCTCCTTGGGTTCTCCCAAGTAACACATCATTACTACTAAACAACCCTTCATTCCACATAATATTATTAAGTACAACATTATTTCATCATGAACACTACAAGAAATACATACAGTTGACTCTATGAAATTACCAAGTTCACTTTTACCCTCACTACAATGAATTACAAATTACTTTAAGAATTGACCACGCACAAAAACCCAAATCAACTCATTCATGTTAGACATTTTGAGGTTTATTCATATTTATCATCACATGCAAGACACACACATCTACGGCATCAAAATTACATTATTCTAAATGTCGGCCACCAAAACATCATGCCCACAAGTCTAATCATGTTGTCTCCATAAATTCTATGATGTGCATATATGTCACAAATAAAGTATATACATAAAATTAAGACCATATCCTACCTCGATGCCAAGCTGCTGCCTTAGAACCCATACAGCTCTAGTCTCACTTGCAAACTAGATTTCTTCTACTGAATCAAGTAGGGAGGGTGGAGTTATTTTCCATGGGGTGTCTCTATTTTACACCTTTCTTGAGCTCTTTTCTCTAAAATCTAACTTACAAGTATTTTTAGGATGTAGCCCTTCTTAGAGTTGGAATAAAAATCAGATCACTCATGTTCGGGTATTGCCTTGTGGGTGTTCACTACAGTGATTAGGCCTTTGCTACAACAAGTTCGCTATGGTGGTAGCTCGTCCGCTATGGAGGACTCCAGTGTCCGAGCCCACTCTTGTCCTGTGTTTTAATTATTTAGAATGGAACTTGTGTGTAGGAAAATATCAAAGAGAGTTCAATAAGGAAGGATTATGTTGTTACATCATATACTATTTAGGTAATCATTTGTCCCCAAATGGACTAGGGTGAAGGGTGGTTAAGGCCGAAATTGAAGGGAATTTATCTGAATCGAATATTTTGAATTTTAGTAATTTCAGGGTAAAAATATTCCTTCAAAACTTTTAACAATGGAAATAACACACTATGCACTGATTAAAGTTTTTAAGACCATAATATCCCTAATCTAGATAGATATTCACTTAGGAAAATTTTGTTGCGCATTGGAACATTTGGGGAAGTTTGAACTCAAGTCAGCTACAGAGAAATACGTCTGCAACTAAAAAGGAAGGGAATGGTCATTTTTGAACTCTTCAACTTCTAGAATGAATTCTCTATACTACCTATCTTCTTTTTCACTAAATACAAGGTAAGTCGTCCTTTCTAATGCTTTTACTCCTATATTTTCCTGATAATCTCACATTTTCCACACCAATTTACTTGTCAGAACTAGGTGTTTAGGGGTCTTGGAGTGGGAACTTGTTTGCTCTAGTAGAAGGGTAGATAAAAGCATGCTTTTAAGCTTTACATATCTAAGTTACTCATAGAGTTGCATGGGTCGAACTAGGATTGTTTTTATGGTAAAACTCAACAATGGAGGGGGTGGTTTAAAAAGACACTTAGAACATTCAGTAGTCCCATATGCATTGATTTTGGCCTTAAATCATTGTAACAACATTGGTTAAGAATCTTACATGCTCGAAAAGGATTCGATCTGTGAGGAATTTCAACAAAATTATGTTAAAATTCCCAATTGCCATGACTTGGAATCGAGTCCAATGGAGAAGATGATGTGTGTGGTGACAGATGTTTCTTCACTAGCGGGGGCTTGCTATAGCAAGGGTTCCTCACCATAGAAAACTCGACGCAGCAAAGACTTAGGCAGTAACCAGTGGGAAGTTTAAAAAGAAATCAAATTTTGGAAGTATTTTTCTAGGTTTTTGTTTTACACTTACTTCTTATTACCAATGCTAGGATACATCATCTAATGACTTCTCCCTCACTTTTTAGGTACTAACTTCAAAATTGAAGAAAAGATTGACAACATCCCTATGAGATCATGACTGATCAACACAAGAGGCACTACCTCGAGTAGAAGGTAAAAATATTTATACATGAGAGGAGATTTATCATGGAGGAGGTGCAAGAGAAAGCGCCACAGTTCTATGACCTTTTATAGACAATGGGGTGGGAACCACTAGTGTAGGAGTTGTGACTGACAATGGATGCTGGGTAATGGAGTTCTATGCCAACCTCCCCATGGCCTGCGCTAGAATCCCTAACCTCACTATCTTTGTTAGAAGGGTGAATGTCGGCATCATAGTTGTGGAAATTAATTAGGTACTTTCACGACCCAAAACTATGTGTCATAACAACACCTACTACAACCCACCAGTAGGTAAGTCAACACTTAGCCAAGAATGAGAGTGACAGGCTTAGGGAGTGGAAGAACCAACTTTAAGGAGGTAAAATAAAAGTAAATCAAATAGTAGTGGAAATAACTAGGCATATATATACATACAATAAAGGAGGAAACAAGTTACAAGAGATCCATCTCAAAACTTGGTAGGCATCACTACATAATTACTACAAATTAAGATCTAGTACATGACTAGAAATATACAAGTAAATGGAATGCCTCAGAATACAAAAGATTAATCAAAATATACAGAAGGAGATGATTCAACTCCAGACGCCAACAAGCTCAGCCTCAATCTCTTGCTATCAGCTGTTGTAGCACCTCAGAAGTGCAAAAGTTAGTTGAAGTGGGAAAATGCAAAAAAATTATGCTGAAGTTTGCAACTTTTGTCCTTCATGAGAGGTGTTCATGGACTATATAGGCTTTCATGGTCTGTGGAAGGTAACTCAAGATTTCGAAAGTCCCAAGTCAGGGACCACAAAAACTTATATGGTCTGTACAAGGATTCACGGACTGTAGACTAGTCCATTGATCAGCTATCAGACAATCGAAAAATGAAGGTTGATAGGACATATGGGTTACACGAGCCATGGAGGGATCTATTGACCATGGATGGGTCCATAGGCCATATCACTAAAGCTTCAAGTAATTGGAATTAGGGGTTGTTATAAGGAAGGTTGCATTCATGTGTAAGGGTTCACGAGATGTAGACCTTGTTCGTGGAATGAAGGATAAAAAGTTGGAAGTTTTGGCTTCGACAGGATGAGAGGGTAGACAGATTCGTGGAACAGTTCACAGTCCATGGAATCAAACTTAAAAAATTAGAATTTTCCCTCTTGCCTTTCACGAGGCCATTGACGGGCCATGTACACTTCTACGAACCGTGGAAGGCGTCCGTAGGAGCTGTTCGGCAGATTTTAGCCAGGAGTAGTTGGATCTTTTCCTAATCTTTTAGTTCCTATACTACATGGTTTTAAGCCTATTTTGAAGAGTATAACTGATTCCGAAGACCCATAACCTCCCTCCCTCCCTCCCTCACTCTCATTCTCTCAATTTCCAAAATCCCCTCTCAGTCTTCTCCTTCAAGCAATCTATGGTTCCAAGGATTTCAAGTCTCCGTTGAAGATTTCACCTAGTTTTTATATCAAGGTATGTGGAAACTTCATCATTGAATTATTCTTCACCCATTGAGTCCCAAAAAAATTCAATTTCTAATTTATGATTCTACCGAAATTCTAGGATTTTATGATTTCCTTATGGGGTCCATTGAATTTAAGTTTATTCCTCATGAATGATCTTATTATGCATGATTTAATCATAATTCAATATTTTCAATGATAATTTCATGAACCCATGCTATGCAAGTATTTTATAATTACGATTTAAACTATGTTAAGTTGCATGCATTATATTATGCAGATTTTAAAGAATCAAGGACTCTTCCAGATAAAGTATCAGGATGTTTTTATGAAATGTTGATGCTTACGATTGAAGTATCTCCCATTATGTATGAATATCATGATTTAGATGCTTCAGATAAGTGTCTCAGAGATTATTTTATGAAATGCTGATTTTAAGGAGCTATTACCGGATTCTTACTGTTTCAATGAATATGAATATGAGTATGATTATGCATATTTTCGTTGGAAGTTACTTAACACCAAGTGGATATTGGGATGAAGGCTCATGCATTAGTAGAGGCATGATACCTTTAGTAGCAATCTCCTAATCCCATAACTACGTACCCCAATAGGACTTGGTCTTAATTGCCTAATGGATCTACCAAATCAAATGATTATGGTCCTTACCTCGGCAAGTAGGACACTCTCTTTTGGTGTGGGAGCAATACACTGAACTCCATGTTATAACTTACATGGTTTATGTTGGTTAACAGTATCGCTCACATATGTTATGATTATGATCTTCGTAATATTACATTGACTTTGTACTATATTTGCATAATCAAATTCTCAGCTTCATGTTATGTTTACTTGGTCATTGCATTATCATGTTTTTAGACTCATCATGTTATTATGTCATGTAATGCATCTTCCCTATATTCATTACATTCTGAGTACTGACCGCATACATTCTTGTGCCTATATTGTCTTATAATATAGGTATTATCACGACCCAAAGTATACCCTAGGCATAACATGGCGTATAGAACCCCGAAAGGCCCTACACAAGCCACTTAGCATACATCATACAAGATAATAGAAATAAAGATTTCAAAGAAATAATTTTATATCATCAAAAGAGTTTGACAAAAGTAGAAGTCTAACATAGTCTCAAAAAGCCATCTACTAACTCATAAGAAGTGGTTGGGACGTAACCCATACACCACATACAATGTTTGAAAATTGAAATAAGCTGTAAAAGAGACCACTAGGGTAGGAGTCGTGCACTGATAATGGATGTTGGGTAATAAAAATCTATACCAACCTCCCCATGGCCAGCGCTAGAAACCCTAACCTCACTATCTTTGTTCGAAGGGTGAATGTCACGACCCGAGCCTACACCCTGGACGTGGCCGGCACTCGAGAACCATTGTTGGTCCCCAAGCGAACCCTCATTCTGGCTGACTACAAGGGGAAGACTAACTCAAGCATACAATACTTAAAAACTGAATAAAACTTCATGAAACTAAAATACAAAGCTTTAACTCAAATGAAAAACTCTGAATAAAATAAAATATTCAACTCGCCACAAAATAGGCAACTTAAATCTTTAAAACATTTAACAAAATACATGAACAAACTTCTGAAACACTACTGTCTATATATGAAGCCTCTTACTGACAAAGATGGAAGTCGAGACAAGACCCACGACATCCTAACAACTGATATAACTGAAAGTACAAGTGAAATCCTCTGAAAGAAATGAGGCTCACCATAGCTAACTCGAACTGCATGCGGTATCAATGAAGCACCTGTTGATGATTCTGAGTACCTGTATCTGAATCATGAAATGATGCAGGAAAAATGGATCAGTACGTGGAATGTACGAGCATGTAAGGGAAATTCTAAAGCATAAACATAGGCTTGAACTGGTGGAATAGAAACATACTTACCTCTTCTCAACTCACTCAACTCAACTCAAAGAAATAAGGCTCAACTCAATGATAAGATATTCAACTCAGTGAAATAAGGCTCGACTCCATGATAAGATACTCGACTCTGGGTACTCAATTCTGGATACTCAACTCTGGGTACTCAACTCTGGATAATCAAATCAATATAAAACAACAATAAAAGATGCAATATATGGAAAACTCTTAAAATAGTAGATAGCAACTCAATGTATTAGAACATGCAATGTAACTCTGTTTGTATGCAAGAATACAAAATAAACTCTTAGTATATAAGAATACAAAATATCTCTGTATATATAAGATTACAAAATATCTCTGTGTATATAAGAATATAAAATATCTCTGTGGGAGTTTCTCTAACCGACAACCATCTCTATGAGCTTAAGTGATGGTACAACGTTTTGCCTCACGCTGCCAGGGCCGTCCTATACCTTACCGAGGGTATAGAACCTAACTCACTAAGTGGATCCACTAGTCTATGCTAAAAGCATTAAGGAATCATCTAAAAAATATGACCCTTTTCTACTGATGCTCGCTACATGGTTTATGGGGGCTGTGAGTTATCTGAACTCTCCACCATATCAGTGCTCAATAATAATCCCAAAATATGATAGCTCATATGTTTAAAAACATAACTCTTTATGTGATTTGAGATTATTACTCAAAAACTAGCTTAAAAGCTCTCTTGGAAATCGGTGTTTCCTCTCTTGGAAATCAGTGTTTCCTCTCTTGACAATCGGTGTTTCCTCTCTTGTTTAAATGTGAAAACATTTTAACTCTTGGTAATACTTAGTTCCCATATAATGTTTTGATGAAATGATCTTCACTCTTACTCTTACTCAACTCAATGCTCAAGTCTTTAAAAAAAGATTAGAAAATTTTGTGAAAGACTTCTCAAAAAAAGGTTCATTATGGACGTGAACGACTCAATCCAAGGTTTTCAAAAACCATACATAGAACTCAATACTCGAAACTCAAGAACTTCAATGATAATACTCATTTCAAGAATGCTCGACTCAGAGGGTTCATGCGAAGTTATGGGAATGAGCCACTCAACTCAAGGACTCAAAGATACTTCTCATCTCAAGACTACTCGACTTATAGGTCCATGCAGAATTATGGGCATGAACTACTCAAATCAAGGACCTTCATGGGTAACGTGCAATAGTCCCATGATTAGGAATATAATCTCAAAAAGGGATTACGAACCCAATACTCAAGACTTAGAACTTGAAGATACTACTCCTCCTAATGATACTCAACTTATGGAGTTCATCCGAAATTTATGGGCATGAACAACTCGATTCAAGGGTCTACATAACGATATGGAACTCGTGTATACGACTCTTCTCACTCTCATACTTAGTTCGTCAAAACTTAGCTCAAATCGATAGTTTATCTCAAAGGATTCACTATTGAACCCAAAGACTTTCTTGAACTCTACTCCTAACTCTCTCTTGAATGTGTATTATGAATTCAAGAGTTATGGTTCATAATACGAAGGATCTCATGATGATAATGAAGACTCATGAATACAATCTCCTCACTCTCATGCTCAGTTACTTGAGTCTTAAAATAAGTTATTAGAAATTGTAGAAGATTCCTCAAAAAGACTCAGAGGGAATCTCTCAAAATATTCGAAAGAACTCTCAAGACTTGTCTCTTAACTCTACCTTGAGTTTGAATTATGAATTCAAGGTTATGAATGATTTCTAGGTGTTTGGAAGTAGTTTAGAATCAAAGGGGAGTAAAGGTACCCTTCGAAAGAACTCAAACAGACGAAACGATGAAGAACGGGTGGGGGAAGGCGAACTTGGCGCAGTGAGTGGTGCGGGGCGCCATCCCTCTACCTACATACACATATTTTGGGCGCTCTGGCTGGCGTGGGGCGCCAGTCCCCAACCCAAAAAATGCCGACGACTTTCTTTGCTCATTTTCTCACCCTATTTCGCCTAGATTCGAACAGTTTCTTCCCCAATCACTTTGATTCGATTTATTAACATAATTACATACTAATCTACTCAATACAAACCTCAAAACACTCACTTTCATCTCAAGAAATCATCAAAACCCCAACAAAACAAGTTTTTGAATGAAACCTCAAGAACACCTATCAAGAACTTAAATCTTTCAATCTTTATGGAACGAATTCAAATATCAAAATCATGTTTGGCGTGTGGGTGAATGAACCCAACACTATGGAAACTTAAATACCTCTTAGGGATCAAAACCATGGCGAAAATCCGCAGCAAAACTCAAGAACCTCGACGAGCGCCTTGATCCTTTCCTCTTTTCTCCTTTTTTCTCTTCTTTTCTCTTCTTGAACTCTCAACTAAAATCCTAGGTGTATTTTAGGATTATAAAACTGACTAATAGGATTAGACCCTTAAAACCTTACTAAAAATGAATTAAATCTGATTTGGTAAGGAAAAGACCAAAATACCCTCACTATTTTCGGGTAACTTTCCTTAACTGGATAGCCTGACTTCAAAAGGGAATATCTCACTCATCCGACCTCGAAACTTAGCAAACTTGGTGGCGTAGGAAAGATAATTCAAAGACCTTTAGTTTTCTATCTCATGGAAAACCTAACTCATCCTGTACTGAGAGTAATGGGCATTTGAAGTTGACCCAAATCTTAGAAGAACTTAGGAATGACTTGAATGAACTCTCTTTAGTTCTTCTTGGAACTCAAGGTGCTACATCTAGTGACCTTAACACTGAAGAAAATTTTAAATTCTTTGGTAAAAACTTACTCACTATGAAGGATGGTTCAGGTCTTAGCTCAATTTTTTTTGGGGTGTTACAATATCTCCCCCTTGGGATCATTCGTCCTCGAATGACGACTGGACTGGGTATGGAATGGGGTTACTCTTACTAAGGTATGAGTCTAATGGTACGCTCTTACTATATTCTAGCTTAACCCAAATCCTTAGGTTCGGGTTCTATACCTCTCTATAGGGAATCTCATCCCAAGAATATTACTCCTTACCACCACATTCAAGCTTAGTACTCTAACAACTCCATGGACTCCTACTAACCAACTCATTCGGAGCCAATTAAGGGCTCTCTTTTAACTATTTCTCATAGTAAAACCTCATCCTCCTCTTTTATAACCTTAGATGGAATTATCACACCATCATCATCACGATAAGATCATTAACCTTCTCCTTTTAACATCTCTTCACTATGAAAAGACCTCTGAAAAGAAATCTCCCATACTCTTTGGAACTCATTACTATCTTACTCTCAAACACTTGACTTGATTTCTCATCTTGTCATCTCCCCCTTAGGTCTAAAGCTAACACTTGAAAGCTATGTACCTATTCCACATTGACAACTCAATTATGCTATCTAGGAACACATGGAATATCTCAACTTAATTTGGAACCTCGTATGATTTCATATCATCTCGTTACACCTCTTAATACTCTAGTTACTCTTGTGACTTAGCCACACTTCACTGCCCTTATCTAAATGATAGGATCTCTCACTGGTACTACTCACATTCATTGCATCAAACATTTCAATTTCTCAACTACTCTTATCTCAAGTCTACCAGATCAAATCTCGAGACTAACATCATCACCCTCATGTTTCCATTCTTTGGATCACGATACTAATCTCAAATTCAAGCTTAATGTTCATTACTAAACCCGAATATCAATACGATTGCTCGCCTACTATGTTATACCTCATTACTTGATCAGTTCTATAACCTTCTGAACATTATGACCCTCTCAAACATATCATAAGCCTAGTTTAGATCTATCACTTCATGAATACTCTGCTCTTCTATTCAACACTTACACTTGGTCATTACCTACACAATGACACTTCACCACAAACTCCTTTCTAGCTACAACACACTCTACCTCCTATGATGGAATCTTCACAACTCATCACTCCTTAGTCTACCCATAAGGGAAAACTCCTCATTAATAACTTACTAGGTGCATAACTATAATAACATAATCTGCCCCATCACTATCTCCCTTTCATAGATCTCTATACCTCTGTATACTTTCCTCTAACTTTGGGCTCTTTCACTGCTACTGCTCATAATCTCGTAGCTCATGCTACCTTTTCGGGTGAAAATACTACCCAAGCTCTAAACATACTTTCTCATAAGGATATCAGCTGAAACAAGGCTTAGAGAAGAGAGTACAACTCGCTTTTAGCTCAAACGCACGATTCACATGAATATGAGTGCATTCTTCTGAAACTGAACACTTACTCACTCGTGGGCTTCTCTCAAGCCCCTCTGGAGTCACATGAATTCCTCAAGATTTTTGCTAAGAACAACTCATCGATAAAGGTCTGACTTTTCTTTTAAACAACCTCTAGTATGACGGGTAGTTGAATGAATATGAGAAACGCACGAGTATGAATAAATCTCTATGACATAGATCTATTGCACGATTAAGAGTATGAAAGAAGGGAAACTTTTCTTAAATGTCTGTAGTCCATCATTTATAGAAGTGGGGCCCTCACAATCATAAATATGATCCTACTTGACACGGCTTCATACATACCCTAGGACACTTGAACTCTGTGATCTGATACCAAGTTTGTCACGACCCGAGCCTAAACCCTGGACGTGACCGGCACTCGAGAACTATTGTTGGTCCCCAAGCGAAGCCTCATCCTGGATGACTACAAGCGGAAGACTAACTCAAGCATACAAATCTTAAAAATTGAATAACAATTCATGAAACTGAAATACAAAGCTTTAACTCAAATGAAAAACTCTGAAAAAAATAATATATTCAACTCGCCACAAAATAGACAACTTAAGTCTTTAAAACATTTAACAAAATAAATGAACAGACTTCCGAAACTCTACTGTCTATCTATAAAGCCTCTAACTGACATGGAAGTCGGGACAAGACCCATGACATCCTAACAACTGATATAACTGAAAGTACAAGTGGAACCCTCCGAAAGCATGGAGGCTCACCATAGCTAACTCGAACTGCATGCGGTATCAATGAAGCACCTGTTAATGATCCTGAGTACCTATATCTGCATCATGAAATGATGCAGGCCAAATGGCTCAGTACGTGGAATGTACGAGCATGTAAGGGGAATTCTAAAGCATAAACATAAGCTTGAACTGGTGGAATTGAAACATACTTACTTACCTCTTCTCAACTCACTCAACTCAACTCAAAGAAATAAGGCTCAACTCAATGATAAGATATTCAACTCAGTGAAATAAAGATCGACTCAATGATAAGATTCTCGACTCTGGGTACTCAACTCTGGATACTCAACTCAATATAAAGCAACAATAAAAGATGCAATATATTGAACGCTCTTAAAATAGTAGATAGCAACTCAATGTATTAGAACATGCAATGTAACTCTGTTTGTATGCAAGAATACAAAATAAACTCTTGGTATATAAGAATACAAAATATCTCTGTATATATAAGAATACAAAATATCTCTGTGTATATAAGAATACAAAATATCTCTGTGGAAGTTTCTCTAACCGACAACCATCTCTATGAGCTTAAGTGATGGTACAACGTTTTGCCTCACGCTGCCAGGGCCACCCTATACCTTGCTGGGGGTATAGAACCTAACTCACTAAGTGAATCCACTAGTCTATGCTAAAAGCATTAAGGAATCATCTAAAAAGTATGACCCTTTTCTACCCATGCTGGCTACATGGTTTATGGGGGCTGTGAGTTGTCTAAACTCTCCCCCATATCGCTGCTCAATACTACTCTCAAAATATGCTAGCTCATATGTTTAAAAATATAACTCTTTCTGTGGTTTGAGATTATTACTCAAAAACTAGCTTAAAAGCTATCTTGGAAATCAGTGTTTCCTCTCTTGGAAATCGGTGTTTCCTCTCTTGTTTAAATGTGAAAACATTTTAACTCTTGGAAATACTTAGTTCCCATATAATATTTTGAAGAAATGATCTTCACTCTTACTCTTACTCAACTCAATGCTCAAGTCTTTAAAATAAGTTTAGAAAAAATTGTAAAAGACTTCTCAAAATAAGTTTCATGCCGAATTATGGATGTGAAAAACTCAATCCAAGGTTTTCAATAACCATACATAGAAATTAATACTCAGAACTCAATAACTTCAATGATAATACTCATTTCAAAAATGCTCGATTCAGAGGGTTCATGTGGAGTTATGGGCCTGAACCACTCAACTCAAGGACTCAAAGATACTTCTCATCTCAAGACTGTTCGACTTATAGGCTTCATGTGGAATTATGGGCATGAACTACTTAACTCAAGGACCTTCATGGGTAACGTGAAATAGTCCCATGATTAGGAATATAATCTCAAAAAGGGATTAGGAACCCAATACTCAAGACTTAGAACTTGAAGATACTACCCATCTCAAAGATACTGAACTTATGGAGTTCATACATAATTTATGGGCATGAAGGACTCGATTCAAGGGTCTACATAACGATATGGAACTCGTGTATACGACTCTTCTCACTCTCATACTTAGTTCGTCAAAACTTAGCTCAAATCGATAGTTTATCTCAAAGGATTCACTATTGAACTCAAAGACTTTCTTGAACTCTACTCCTAACTCTCTCTTGAATGTGAATTATGAATTCAAGAGTTATGGTTCATAATACGAAGGATCTCGTGATGATAATATAGACTCATGAATACATTCTCCTCACTCTCATTCTCACTTACTTGAGTCTTAAAACAAGTTACTAGAAATTGTAGAAGACTCCTCAAAAAGACTCAAAGGGACTCTCTCAAAATATTCGAAAGAACTCTCAAGACTTGTCTCTTAATTCTACCTTAAATTTGAATTATTAATTCAAGGTTATGATTCATGTTATAAATTATTTCTAGGTGTTTAGAAGTAGTTTAGAGTGTCTAGAATCAAAGGGGAGTAAAGGTACCCTTCGAAAGAACTCAAAAGGACAAAACGATGAAGAACGGGTGGGGGCAGGTGACCCTGGCGAACAGAGTGGCGCGGGGAGCCAGCCCTCTACCTACAGACACATATTTCGGGCGCTCTGGCTGGCGTGGGGGGCCAGGCCCCAACCCAGAAAAAGCCGACGACTTTATTTGCTCGTTTTCTCACCCTATTTCACCTAGATTCGAACGGTTTCTTCCCCAATTACTTGGATTCAATTTCTTAACATAAGTACATACTAATATACTCAATACCTCCCTCAAAACACTCACTTTAATCTCAAGAAATCATCAAAACCCCAACAAAACAAGTTTTAAAATGAAACCTCAAGAACACCTATCAAGAACTTAAATCTTTCAATCTTTATGGAACAAATTCGAATATGAAAATCATGTTTGGCGTGTGGGTGAATGAACCCAACACTATAGAAACTTACATACCTCTTAGGGATCAAACCCATGGTGAAAATCCACAACAAAACTCAAGAACCTCGACGAACGCCTTGATCCTTTCCTTTTTTCTTCTCTTTTCTCTTCTTGAACTCTCACCTAAAACCCTTGGTGTATTTTAGGATTATAAAACTGAACCTAAGAGGATTAGACCCTTAAACCTTACTAAAAATGAATTAAATCTAATTTGGTAAGGAAAATACCGAAATACCCCTCACTATTTTCCGGTAACTTTCCTTAACTGGATAGCCTGACTTCGAAAGGGGATATCTCACTCATCCGACCTAAAAACTTAGCAAATCGGCGGAGTTGGAAAGATAATTCAAAGACCTTTCATTTGCTATCTCATGGCACACCTAACTCATCCTTTACTGAGAGTAATGGTCGTTTGAAGTTGACCCAAATCTTAGAAGAACTTAGGAATGACTTGAATGAACTCTCTTTAGTTCTTCTTGGAACTCAAGGTGCTACATCTAGTGACCTTAACACTTAAGAAAAATTTAAATTCCTTGGTAAAAACTTACTCACTATCAAGGATGGTTCAAGTCTTAGCTCAAATATTTTCTGGGGTGTTACAGTGAATGTCAACATCATAGTTGTGGAAATTAATTAGGTACTTTCACGACCCAAAATTATGTGTCATAACGGCACCTACTACAACCCACTAGTAGGTAAGTCAATACTTAGCTAAGAATGAGAGTGACAAGCTTAGGGAGTGGAAGAACCAACTTTAAGGAGGTACAGTATAAGTAAATCAAATAGTAGTGGAAATAACTAGGCATATATATACATACAATGAAGGAGGAAATAACAAGGGATACATCCCAAAACTATGTGGTTTTAAGCCTATTTTGAAGAGTATAACTGATTCCTAAGACCCATAACCTCCCTCCCTCCCTCACTGTCATTCTCTCAATTTCCAAAATCCCCTCTCAGTCTTTCCTTCAAGCAATCTATGGTTCCAAGATTTCAAGCCTCCATTGAAGATTTCACCAAGGGTTTCTTCATCATTGAATTATTCTTCACCCATTGAGTCCCAAAAAACCTCAATTTCTTATTTATGATTCTACCCATATTCTAGGATTTCATGATTTCCTTATGGGGTCTATTGAATTTAAGTTTATTCCTCATGATTGATCTTATTATGCATGATTTAATCATAATTCAATATTTTCAATGATATTTTCATGAATCCATGCTATGCAAGTATTTTATGATTACGATTTAAACTATGTTAAGATGCATGCATTATGTTATACAGATTTTAAAGAATCAAGGATTCTTCCAGATAAAGTATCAGGATATTTTTATGAAATGTTGATGCTTACGATTGAAGTATCTTCCATTGTGTATGAATATCATGATTTAGATGCTTCAGATAAGTGTTTCATAGATTATGCTATGAAATACTGATTTTAAGGAGCTATTCTTATGATTATCATATTTACCAGAATGATTCAGTATTACCAGATTTTTACTGTTTCAATGAATATGAATATGAGTATGATTATGCATATTTTAGTTGGAAGTTACTTAACAACAAGTGTATATTGGGATGAAGGCTCATGCATTAGTAGAGGCATGATGCCTTTAGTAGCGTTCCCCTTATCCCATAACTACGTGCCCCCATAGGACTTGGTCTTAATTGACTAGTGGATCTACCAAAGCTCATGATTATGGTCCTTACCTCGGCAAGTAGGACACTCTCTTTTGGTGTGAGAGAAATACACTGAACTCCATGTTATAGCTTACATGGTTTATGTTGGTTAACAGTACCTCTCACATATATTATGATTATGATCTTCATAATATTGCATTGACCTTGTACTATATTTTCAGAATCAAATTCTCAGCTTCATGTTATGTTTACTTGGTCATTGCATTAT
>JAJONR010001523.1:0-58823 GCA_029582245.1 Solanum etuberosum | reverse complement strand
TGTTGTTAATATAATTAATTTAATAAGTAAAATAAAAAGTAGGAGTAGATCACTTCTGTATTTTTGCGTTTCTTTTTTCAATAAAAGTTTTATTTCCTCTGTCTCATATAGGAGTACTAATTAAACAACAACACGTAAATTTTTGCTAGTTTGTAAAATTTGCTAATTTTAACAAGTTTTTAAAATCAAAATAACTTGCACCTGTAATGATAGATTTTTAACGTGTCTAGGTATTGACAAGTGATATTGCAGAACATTTTAACTAATTACGTAACATTTTTTTCATTTATCAATTTAGGTGCACATGAAATTAAAAATATCTAGAAGCTCAACTCGAATTTTGCTACTCTCATTGGGAAAAGCAAACTTCTTTTTGTTTGAAGTGACATTATCATTTGATTTCTGTCATTTAGGGTCATTTGATTGGATATAAATTATTTCAAAATTAATTATTGAGGAATAGGTTATTTTAGAATAAGTTTTCTGTTATGTATAAGAGAATATTTATTTTATCACTAAGCCCTAAGGTATAAATTGCGGGATAACAATTCTAAGACTGCCTAATAGCTTCAATTAAATACAAAATGAAATAATCCTGCATTCTATCTCTGAAACTATCATATTATATCTTACACGATGATAAAGTTGAGGGTAGTAGACTAGTAGCGAAATAAAAGAAACCTTCTAAAAGAATACAAGGTTAAATATTCATATGTATAAAATTATATATAAATATTCTAGAGTAGAAGATAAAGTTGTATGCGTCTAAAGTTTCAATCCTGAAATACAGCAAACAAGAAAGGAAAATAGCAAGCAAACAACAGTATTTGTATTTGAATTTATGCGAAGGTTACAGTCTTTATAAAATCTCTTAAGAAAAAGATATGTAATCCCCTGATTCTTCTCTTCATGGATGTTCTTGATTTGACGGAATACTTGCGGCTCAACACTTGGAGCGAAGACTTCTTTGTATGCGGAAGACTTGCAGATCACCGCTGAAGAGCAACTATGTATTTCTGTGTGTATTTATGCCTCCTTTTGGTCTTATGAAGACCTCTTTATATAGGTTTGAGCTAGGGCTTTAAGGGTATTTTGGTCCGAGCAATTTTGATCCTTGGGCTTGAAGAAAATGAGTTGGGATCATCTTATCAACTTAATGGACAGGCCCAAATGTAATTTGGACTTGATTTAAGTCATATAATTTGGACTTAAATATTAATCCGACTTTATTAATCAGTAATTTGACTTGGTCAACGTATCATGAATTTAAGATTTAATCCAAATTTAGTATGGATTTATCAATAAAATTTCACTGTCTACAAATGCCCCCTGCTTAGAGGCTTGTTGCGGTGTCCAACTTGTCGAACCATTAAAGACAAGGCTTGAAGTACTCCTGATTTTTTTTTTTTTTTTGGAGTCTTTCAAAACTTTTCATATTTGATTCCAATAGAATTTTCCATAACTTGATTCCTATAGAAACTTACCATAATTTGGTTCCTAGGAAAATTTACCATAATTTTGTTTCAAATATGATTTTTCCATAATTTGTAGGAACACAATTTATGTACTTTTGATTTCTATAAATACATTCTCTAACAATGGTTGATTGTCAACTTGAGGCATATCAAACTCAATTTTCGTCACTTTTTTTCAGCACAGCACACCTGCGGTAGAAAATTCATAACCTGTTGTAGAAACGTCGAAATCATGATTCGTTTGATGTTCCAGAAACTAGACTCAGAGGGATACGACATATACGAAATAAAAACCCTTCTGAATTTATGGGAATTAATTTTTGAAGTTTGCTATCAAATCTGTCTTTTTTTTTTTTAGCTCTATGCAGTCTCGCCAAAACGTCTCTATCTTGGTGTAGAAGATTCTAAATGACAAACGACTTGATTCTATAGAAACTAGACATTAAAGTCTACAACATATTCAAAAATCAAGGTAAAACTCTTCATGGATTGACGAGAATTAAATTTTGAAATTGGTCTTCAATTTTGTCATTATTATTTTACAGATTTGTGGAGCCTCACCAAAACGTTTGTATATGGCGTAGGAGAGCAACTTGATTCTATAGAAAATAGACTCTTAATTTCTACAACATATCCAAAAATCAAAGTCAAAGTTCGTATGAATTGATCAAAATTGATTTTCTTAAAGTTAGCGATCAAATTGACTTTGGACAACATTCATGAGAGTTTACTTCTCTGCATCTTCGCCGAAGAGCCGTATATTGATTGAGAATTTTGTCATCATCTACATGGAGAAAGAACAAAAATCTCTTAAGTCAATATAACCATATTCATCATGACGAGCGCGAGAATATATGCCACAATTTACACCATGCCGATTTGAAGCTTCGTGCAATAGGCACCGTGTTTCACATTACTTTTTTTTTTTTGTAGGTTTACGATGGACCGAAGACAACCTCAATATCACACCATAAAAATGAATGGTAATCCATAATTGACGAGGAATCACTTGATGCATCTTCGTTTGTAGTTGTGATTTTGAAGACGAATCATACTTGGTGTAATATTTTAGCGATTGTGGCTTTGGTGGAGATGTACCACACTTAGTGCGTCTTCTTTTGTAACTGCGTCTTTGACGACGAACTACACTTGGTGCATTTTATTTTACATTTGTGGCCACACATGATGCATATACTTTTGCAGTTTCAACTTTGATGACGAACCACACTTGGTGCCTCCTCTTTTACAATTGCGACTTTAGCGACGAACTACACTTAGTACATCTTCTTTTAAAATTGCGGCTTTGATGACGAATCATACGTGGATCATCTTCTTTTAGAGTTGTGGCTTTGATGACGAACCACACTTGATGTCTCTTCTTTTGTAGTTTCAACTTTGATGACGAATCACACTTGGTGCCTCTTCTTTTGCAATTGCGGCTTTAGCGATGAACCACACTTAGTACATCTTTTTCTACAATTGCGGCGTGGATTATCTTCTTTTAGAGTTGTGGCTTTGATGAAGAACCACACATGAAATATCTTTTTTTTCTTTTTTTTTGCAGTTGCGGCTTTGATGACGAACCACACTTGATGCCTCTTCTTTTGCTGTTGCGACTTTAAGAAATGACTTATGTGCATTATTTCCTCATGTTGTAGTCCATTGAGTATGAGTTGCCTATAGACTCCATGAGATGAGTTGATGAACATGTTTTAGATAGCTTTTCGAGATTGAATTGCATATGAGCTCCATGAGATTGTGTTGAGCATGTTTAGAGATGGAGAAGGTAGTTCCTTCTTTAAATATATGAAATCTGAAAATTTCATGCATATTGGGTTGTTAGATGTAGTTCCTACCTCTTTAAGGTACATTGAGTAGATTTAACTCGGAGTTGATGTTTCCTCCTTAGTTGTGTGAATTTTAATATGTTGCATGCATGATCGGTTGCTAGTCTTGAGTCTTTTAGTTTAGAAACGTTCTTAGAATCTTATTCGAGGACAAATGATCCCAAGGGGGAGATTATGTAACACCCTCTACCCGAAAGAGAGAAGCTAGCAAATTTTCAGCATTTCCAGGTGTCACCCACGAGGGCCAACCACGCCCCGTAGGTGGGCCTCATGGATGAGTACCGTGAAAACTGGCCAAGGCAGTGACCTACGCCAGAACCCACGCCACGTGGATGGATCCACTGTCCATGGCTAGGGAGTCGTGGGTCAAGGTCCAGAGAACCAAGTCCCAAACCACCAACCACGGTTCACCAGGATGGACCGTAGGTCTATCCACGGTCCGTCGGTGTGGTCTCGTGGGTGGGGTCTGTGGGACAGTTAAGTGAGGACTTAAGGGTCTTTTCCAGATTTAATTAAATTGAAGTGGTGTCGTTTTGCCTAAGTCGAGACCACATATATAAGTATTTTAACCCCTAAGATTCCCCAATTAACTCATTCTCTCCAATCCCAAAAGAAAACCTAAAACTCCTCTAAAAAATCCTCTCTCTAGAAGTTGGAAGAAGAAGTAGAAATTGGAGCTAGGTCAAGAGCAAGTCTCCCAATCTCAAAGATTTTGAGGGCATTGTAACCAAGGGATGTTAGCTTTTTATCCATGGATATCTTCCATCCATGGAGTCCCCTAGAATTCCCCCAATTGAAGAAGAATTCTCCATTCTAGCTAGGGTTTCTTCCAATGTTGTGGGTTAAGGTGATTGTTGATCCATTTGTGTGGATTGTGATTGTTTATGATAGAATTCGTATAATTACATGTTATTATAGTCAAATTACATGTATCCATGCCTATTCCATGATTATGACCTAGAATTGATATAATTGGGTTGATGTCATGAAGGAAAACTTTGTGGGTTTAGGCTTGTCCTTACAGAATGGATGAATTATGATTAGAATTGCTTGAGAATGAAGCTTAGATGATGATCATGATATCTAAAGCTTGAGAGTAAATCTTATGATGTGAATTGTTGGTAATTGATGTTGTTGTGGAGGAAGGGATACTTCCCACTTGAATTTGAATGTATGAATGTGAAAGGCTTGCTCACATGAGTGATTCTAGGTTTGAAAGGAATGCTCACCTAAAATGAATCTAGACTAAAAGATGATGTAAATGTTGAGTCTAGAGGTGAGTCCCCACGTTCTTATTATGATGAATGGACATGGAGGTGAGTACCCATGCTCCTTATGAAATGATGTGGAGGCGAGTACCCATGTCATATGATGAGGTTTTGGAGGTGAGTACCCGCAATCTAAAAGTAAGTAAGGCAAGAGGCGAATACCCATTAGCCTTTCTATGTTAGGCAAAGAGGGGAATCCCCATTGTCTTTATTACCAAGCAATCTAAAAGTAAGTAAGGTTACTTGGTAAGTATTCCTTTCTTTATTACGATGATGATATATGTGCATTGTTATGCTTATATTGAATAACCATTATGTTTATGTTGTTTATGCTAGCTATTATATTTAGAACATATTTGTACTAACGCATACTTTTCCTACATTCTTATCAAATGTAGGGTCCTGCGACATAGATTCTCACACTCGTGGCTAGCTTCGTTGTTGATCAAAGAAGTGAAGATTTGGTGAGTCCTCATTGTGTTCGAGGATGTGATCACCGCTTTCTTTTATATCTTGGACTATAGTATGGGCTGTGTCCCAAGACTTTACTCATGTTGTTTAGATGGTTTGATACTATGGCATTAGACTTCCGTTCATTTTTATAAAAGACTTTGATTGTATTGAAAAGTTTTAATTCTCGCTCAGTTCTACTACTTTATGTTATGATATGCTAAGTGGCTTGTATGAGGCCTCTCGGGGTCTTGTACGCCTTGTTACATCTAGGTGGTACCCCTGGGTCGTGACACTCATCTAACTAGTAACTCTTACTCTACCTCTTGTCATGAAATCTACACAAAATTATTATTCCTTAGTCTACTCACAAAGGAAAACTCATCATTATAAACTTACTGGGTGCATGACTACAACAACATAATTTGCCTCAGCACTATCTCCCTTTCTTAGATTACTGAACCTCTGCATGCATTCTTCTAATTTAAGGGCACTTTCACTACTATTGATCATAATCTCGTAACTCATACTATCTTTTCGGGTGAAAAATACTACCCTAACACTCTAAAACATACCATCCCCTCTTAGAGGTCTCACCTGAATAAGGTTTAGAGAAAAGCGTTTGGGAATACATTTTTAGCTCGAACGCACGATTCATATGAATAAAAGCGCATTATTTCAAATTTCAACACTTAAGCTCACTCACGGGCTTCTCTCAAGTCCCTATGCAGTCTCAGGACTTTCTCAAGACTCTTGCTGAGAGTAACTCATGATACGAAACTGACTATGCTTTTAAACTGCCTTGAGTATAAGGGGTAGTCAAATAAATTTAAGAAATACACGAGTTTAAATAAGCTCCTTATGGCATAGTTATATTGCACGATTTAGAGTATGAAAGAAGGGAAACTTTTCTTAAATATCTGTAGTCCCTCATTTATAGAAGTGGGACCCTCACAACCATAATAAGATCCTACTGACACGGCTTCATAGACACTCTAGGACACTTGAACACTTTGATCTGATACCAAGTTTGTCAGGACCCGAGCCTACACCCTGGGTGTGGCCGGCTCTTGAGAACCATTGTTGGCCCAAGCGGAAGACTAACTCAAGCATACATAAGCATCAAATTGAAAGAAACGTTTAAAATTAGTTTACTGAATCTCAAAACTTTGCTGAATATACTAAGTATTAATATTTGAAATTGAGAGACTCTCGAATACTGTCTATCTATGAAGCCTCTACTATACAAAGATGAGTGTTGGGAAAAGACCCACGACTCCTCAAAAGAACTTCTACTAACAACTCATAAAAACTGGAGTCCTCCGGAAGTAAGGAGACCTCATTCGAAAGCTGATGAACGGATGAAGTGATCTCAACAGACTCTTGTTGATGATCCTAAGAACATGTATATGCATCATTAAAAGATGCAGGTCGAATGACATCAGTACATTGAATGTACGAGTATGTAATATAACTGAATAACAAGTAACTGAATGAAAGGACTGCAATGGATAAAACATAAACTCAACTGAATATAAAGGATTAAAGGAATGAAATCGTTTAAAACTTTACAAAAACAATCATGGGTGAAATTTTCAAGTAGACCAAATTATGAACATTAACTCAAGGTCTCTCCTTCCAACATCGGAATAGGACTTTTGCCGACTTTGAGCCGCTTTCAAGCTTTCTCTAATAAGCCAAACTTTCTCCATAGCCTCATGTACCAATTCGGGACCTATCAATTCAACTTCACCCACATCAAACAAACTTATAGGAGATCTATACCTCCTACTATATAGATCCTCAAATAGAGCCATGCCAATGCTTGAGTGATAGTTTTTATTATACGCAAATTCAATCAAAGGCAAGTGATCATCCCAATTAACCTTGAAGTCAATTACACATGCTCTCAACATATCTTCCAAAGTTTGGATAGTACGCTCCGCTTGCCCATCAGTTTGTGGATGAAAGGCCGTACTAAGCTTCATACGAGTACCAAGAACCTTTCGAAAAGATTTCCAAAATTGAGAAGTGAATTGGGTACCACTATCAGAGATAATGGATAGGGGCACTCCATGAAGCCTCACCATTTCCCTCAAATAAAAATTAGCATAGTCTTTTGCCGAATAAGAAACCCTGACGGGATGAAATGAACCAATTTTGTCATTCAAGCTAGAATAACCCAAATCGAGTCATGTTGTTGCTGGGTGCGTGGTAAATCAACAATGTAGTCCATGTTCAAATCTTCCCACTTCAGAGTAGGAATGATAATATCTTGAGATAAACCTCCCGACTTTTGATGCTCAACTTTTAGTTGTTGACAATTAGAGCACTTAACCACAAATTCCGCAATATCCTTCTTCATCCTATTCTACTAATAGACTTCCCGCAAGTCACAGTACATCTTGGTGGCTCCCCGGTGAATGGAGTATCGATAACTATGGGCTTTCGATAAGATTTTCCCTCTCAAGTCATAAACTTTAGGGACACACAAACGACCTTGATACCTAAGCACACCTCTCTCCCTTGGGAGAAAGCCTCTACGGACTTTTTAAGCACCACTTCCTTCAATTCAACCAAAGTCGGATCAAGACCTTGCTTGGCTTTCACATATGCCACAAAAGAAGATTCTGAACGATGGTGAATTATAAGACCACCTTTGGTAGAGTCAACCAACCGAATACCCAATCGGGTCAATCTATAAACATCTCGAAATAACTTTGTCTTACCATCCTCAATATGAGCAACACTACCCATCGATAATCGACTAAAAGCGTCCGCCACCACATTCGCCTTGCCGGGGTGATAGAGAAATATAATGTCAAAATCCTTTAATAACTTAAGCAACCTGTTTTGGCAAAGATTTAGATCCTTTTGTTTAAACACATATTGCAAACTGTTGTGGTCGGTAAAGACATCTACATGAACACCATACAAGTAATGCCTCCAAATATTTAAAGCAAACACCACTGCCGCTAGTTCAAGGTCATGGGTAGGATAATTTCTTTCATGAATCTTAAGTTACCTTGAGGAATAGGCAATGACTTTTCTATTTCGCATAAGGACACATCCTAACCCAATTCTCGAGGCATCACAATAAACAACAAATCCATCAGTTCCTTCTGGTAGAGTTAATACCGGAGCAGAAGTAAGTTTATCTTTAAATTCTTCAAAACTCTTTTCACACGCTTCAGACCATCTGAACTTAACCTTCTTTTGAGTCAATGCTGTCAATGGAGAGGCAATCAAAGAAAATCCTTCAACAAACCTTCTATAATAACTAGACAAACCTAAGAAACTTCTAATATCCGAAGGGGATAGAGGTATATGCCAACTCTTAACTGCATACGTCTTCTTAGGATCTACCTCAATACCCTTACCAGCCACAGACCTTAGTCAAAACTTGCATTTGCTAAACTTTGTAAAGAGTTGTTGGTACTTGAGAACTTGCAACACAATCCTCAAATGATCGGTATGCTCGTCTTCACTCTTCGAATAGATCAATATATCATCAATGAACACAATCACAAACATATCAAGGTATTGTCTAAAAACCATATTCATCAAATCCATAAATTCTTCCGAAGCATTATTCAAACCAAACGACATTACCAAAAACTCAGAATGACCATATCGAGTTCGAAAAACCGTCTTCAGAATGTCATCTCCCTTTACCCTCAATTGACGATAACCCGACCGAAGTCAATCATAGAAAAGTAATTTACTCCTTGAAGTTGATCAAACAAGTCATCTCTCCTTGGGAGAGGATATTTGTTCTTAACGGTAACCTTATTCTATTGCGGTAGTCAATACACATACAGAGTGAACCATCTTTCTTTCTAACAAACAAAACTAGAGCACCCCATGGAGAGATACTCGGTCGGATGAAACCCTTATCCAAAAAATCTTTAAATTGCTCCTTTAATTCCTTAAGTTCTATTGGAGGCATTCGGTAAGGAGGAATTCA
This sequence comes from Solanum etuberosum, assembly GCA_029582245.1. NCBI lineage: Eukaryota > Viridiplantae > Streptophyta > Magnoliopsida > Solanales > Solanaceae > Solanum > Solanum etuberosum. Next base: position 49,816 of record JAJONR010001523.1, on the reverse strand, counting down.
GATTGGTTGTGTATCTGGGAGTAGGTCAATACCAAAGTCTATTTCTCTTTCTGGAGGAACACTGGGTAAATCATCGGGGAACACTTCTGGAAACTCATTAACAATGGGGACCGACTCAAGGGTAGGGGCTTCAAAATGCATATTCCTAACCCAAACAAGATGGTATATGCAACCCTTAGAAATCATCTTTGTAGCATTAAGACAAGAAACAAACTGACTCTTAGGCATAGAGTTTACCCCTTTCCATTCTAGGATGGGTTCATTTTGAAACTGAAACTTGACTACGCGGGTTCTACAATCCATAAAAGCATAACATGAATGCAACCATTCCATATCAAGGATAACATCAAAATATAGAATATCAAGATCTACAAGATCAACATGAGTGAGTCTATGGGATAAGGACACAGGACACTTTCTATAGACTCTCTTAGCCACAATAGAATCACAAACTGGAGAAGAGATAGAAAAGAGATCTAACAACACATCCAGAAGAATATCGAACCTTATAGCCACATATGGCGTCACGAAAGATAAGGTAGCACCGGGGTCAAGTAAATCATAAACATCAAGTTGGTAGACTTTCAACATACCGGTAACCACATCAGGAGAACCCTCTTGCTCATTACGAGTTTGAAGTGCATAAAATCATTTTTTCTTTGGAGCACTTGCTTCCACAACTAGCACAAGTAGAGAATGAAGATCCACTACCATTTCTTCCTTGAGGCTTAGGGTTAGACACCCTATCTTTGTTGAACTTAGGAGGAGCATTGGAGGAACCTTGGCCAAAAATCCTTTATCAAAACTTTTAACGACCATCTCTCTCAGACCTTGAATATGAAAAGTCACCATCACCGATTTCAGCCCTCTTTGCCTCCCTAGACCTTTCTTTAAGTTTCTCCTCTTCAATTTGATGAGCATGAACCATGAGATGAAAAATTTCAATATCATTGATAAACATAGCAGTACTGCATTCCTTAACCACCATTTCGGATACACCTGAAAAGAACTTACTCATCCTTACCCTAGGATCGACAATCATGGTAGAAGCATATCGAGACAATTGTGTGAACTTCAAAAATATTTCTTCACACTCATATTTCCTTGATGAAGGTTGATGAATTCCAACACCTTTGCCTCCCTCATTTCAAGGGGAAAAACCTATCAAGGAAAGAAACCTTAAACTTTTCCCAATCAAGAGGACCCACATCTTTCGCTCTCTTTCTTTCTATTGGTTGAACCATATTTAAGCAACACCCTTAAGTTGATAAGCGGCCAATGCCACCTTTTCCAGCATCGTCACTCCCATGATCATCAACCCCTATACACTTCATCAATGAATTCTTGATGATCTTCCTCAACCACAGTACCATGAAACTACAGAGAATTTATTCTAGTGAAGTCTCTCACTCTAGTTGCCGCCGTACCAACATTTGGGTTCAGAGAGACCACAACCTCCCTACTGGCTTGTGCTGTCATGGCTTGAGCCAACACTTGAATAGCAACCCTAAACTCCGCATTAGTCACTTGTTCATCCAGCAGGTCAATCAAAACTTGAGAAGCTTTATGAGAAGCATCTCGTCCCACATTCTTTCCCCCATTCCTTCTAGCATATGCATTTCAAGTGGCCATATCATGTAGAGCATCAAATAAGGATTAGGAGAGAGATATTATAGAGTTAAACTCTATCACACGACTTTAGAGTAATGAAAGAAGTGGAGTTTCCTAACATCTTATAGCCTCTCATTCATAAGTGTGGAGTGCTTCACACTCATGAACAAGACTCTATTCGACGTGGCTTATGAAACTTCCTAGGACCTTTCTAGACGTTGTGCTATGATACCAAGTTTGTCACCACCCAAAGCATGCCCTAGGCGTAACATGGCGTATAGGACCCCGAGAGGCCCTATACAATCCCCTTAGCACACATCATACAGGATAATAAAAAAAATAAAAGAGTATAAAATGACAGTTTGAAATATAAAACTTTCTAAAACGTAGCAGAAGTCTAACATGGTCCCAAAGCCATCTAGTACATCTAGAGTCATCGGGACATAACGCGTACTTCACATACAATAAAGAAATATAATGACATAATGAAATAAAGGCTCGGCCCTCGGAACATGAGGAATCACCAATCTTCAATATCAACTAAGTGATCCCTAGCCACGGAGATGCAAATCTAAAATGTCGGACCCTAAATTTGGAAGAATGTCGACAATAGTATGCGTTAGTACAAATATGTACCAAGTATTATCGCAATGAATAAAAGATATGAAATCTTGCTAAAAGGACCATGTTGTGACATGCAATGACTAAGCTAAAAAGGTTAGAAAACATAATTCATAGAAACATTGCAATTGGAGCTAACATCTTTAAAACTCCCGTAAGATACTTCTAGAAGTAACCTTAGTTCATTATTGTGGGAGATTTACCTTTAACCGACATAGAGACCATGTGAGCTTTAACATGGAATTTGGTGTCTACCCCACACCGAAAAAGGGTGTCCTACTTGCCAAGGTAAGACCATGAACTTCTATCTTATGTGGATCCACTAGCTAATGTCTATCTAAGACAATCATCCTATGGGGGCACATATGTATGGGATAAGGAGATTGCTACTAGAAACCTGACCTCTACTAACGGCAGAGCTTCCATCTCAAAATCCTCTCGGTGCTAAGCGTAAATCCCACATCAATAGTAGTTATCTTAACTTGTTTTATCATTAAGAGGCATGGGTGATCGCCACTTGCCTTATCATCCATTGAAGGCACATCAAGTAGTCAATCCAAGCTAGGTTTCATTAGAATAGCTCCTAAATCTTGATTCAAAGTTTAGTTGAGAAAACCTTTCAACTTTAAGAATCCTTTATGTGAGAAAACCCTTTCAAAATCATGATTTCATGTGTATGTGAGACATCCTTTTACAACAACAACAACACTAAGATGGATTCTTTACTCTCAAATAAACTTAAATCGTTTCCATAAAGAATATACATTTCTTCATAAACTCATCTTTTATGATTCAAAAGTTTCATCATATGAATAATTCTTAAAAATATGGATTTCACACGGGTTCATGGGGATTCAAATTAGAAACATTCTATTTATTCAATTCATGCATAAAAAGACATAAATCAATCAATAATATAATAATTGAAAAGAACCCATGAGATTGAGTAAAAAACCTAACTTCCATTGGAGATTCTACCTTATGAAAATAGAGAATTTAGGAACCCTATGGAGGAAAGGACTACATAGGTAACACTATAATACCTTAATTCCAAGAGCTTACAATCAATGGTGAAATTGGAGACTTGACTTGAAACCCTAGTCTTCTTCTTCAAGCTTCTAGAGAGAGAATATTTTGGAGGATGAACTTGTTCTTCTTTTAGGAATTTGAGAGAATAAATTGAACTAGGAGATTTTGGGGGTAAAAACATTTATATAAGGCCTCTAATAGAAGGAAAAATGAAATAGTATTGGATTAGAATAATTAGGAAAAGACCTATAAGCCCCTTATGAGAATAAGTGTCGACCTCACCAACGACAAGATCTATGGTCTGTTGGTCAGACCACAGACCGTCCTAGTTGGTCATGGGTGAGATCAGAGAGCACTGTATTTTGACCCCCAAATGACGGACCCATGTACGTTCCGTGGGTCTACCTATGGGTTGTACATCTCTGCCATGGGTCTCAACTTTTGATTCTAAAATTTCTCTAAGTCTAGGACACACCTACGAGACTGACCTACGACTCGTGCGTGGGACGATGGACCATCCTAGTGAACTGTATGAAAATACTGAAAATTTTAAACTTTCCAATTTTGGAAAATTTGGACTGGCCAACAACGGGCCTACCTACAGACCATGTGTTAGACCACGGGCCGCTGATGGTTCTGTTGGTTCTGGCACCAGATTTTGGAAAGCTAAAATTTTCCCATCGTTTCAAATTTGAGGTGTTAAAGGCTCTTAGGTCATCCTACGGTCCGAATTGAAACAAAATTTATGCCGTAAAATATTACTAAGTGTGGGACCTACCTACAAGACCTATCTACGAGTTGTACAAGGATTGATGGACCGTCCTGGTGAGCCGTAAAAAAGGGGTACATGGACTTGATTTAAAAAAATTATATTCTATTTTACTAAGGTTTCCTTCTACGGCCCGTAAAAGCTTCCATGGTCCGTCGATGGGACCCATAGAACCAAACTTTAGCCCAAAAAAGTCCTTTTGTCCCTTTTCCAAAATCCGAAGTGCTACACATACTAATCATGAATTGTAGTTCTTTTCATAATGTACAAAGTGATACATTTGGGAATGCTTATTTCCCTTATACTCATACTTAAATCATGTTTTAAAACTCTTTCTCAAAACACATCTTTACTTTCTCAGAAAATCAGTTTAAGAAAAAAATATTTGCTTTAAAAGATTCGCAAAAAATATAACTCAAAATAGAGTTCATGCTGAAATATAGACATGAACAAATCAACTCAAGGATCTCAATAACAATATGGAAAACCTCAATGATCAGAAATCAAGAACTCAGAACTCAACAATACTACTCATCTCAAGAATACTCAAAATCTAGGATAAAACAAAAGATTTCTCTTTTAATGAATTTAGATTGATGTAGGGCGTGAGGACAAACTCAGTCCATCACTATGATAGCCTTACATAACGGGAAAAACAAAGCGCTTGAAGAGGTTTGAAGAAAAATTGATTGGAAGTCTTGAACCCTAGATTTTTGTTTTTTCTTGCGATTTTCTTTGAGATGAAGGGTGGAGAAGAACTTTGGATTGAAAAACTTAGGATTTTTAAAGAGAATCTTGAACTTGGAGCCTTAAGATCTTGAGAAATTGTAGAAATCCCTTTCTTGGAGTTCTTGATCTTTGGAAGAGAAAGAATTAGGGATTTTGAGAGTTGTTATACGTATGATGATGTTATAGAGTTGTAAGATGGACTTAGGGAAATCGATTTAGGGTAAAAGGTCAAGAATACCCTTGTTGGAACATAAGAAAACCATAAAAATAAAACAAAATGACCTTTTAATGATTCTGTCAGCCAAATAGACAATTTGGAGGTTTCCTCTCCAAAAATACTCAACGGATCGCCCATTGGGAATTTTGATCGCCCAAATGGACATAATCCTAACTTTTTAAAGACTATTTGGCGAGTTAATTTGGGGATTTACGAACCCATTCTGTGAATCGCCGATTGAGCAGGTGAGTTCGCCAAACTTCCCTGCCAAAGCATGATACAATAAAACAATCATAACGTTTTACTCCAAAATCGGAATAAAGCAAACTTAGTTGCGTCGGAAAGAAGACTCATAGACCTTTAATTTTGATAGTTCATTGGACACCTATATAATTACATGCTGAGAGATATGAGTGTTTGAATTTGACCTTTATATAATCTCATGCGAGAAAATATTTGATAGGAATGTTTTGAACTTAGCTTGGTGTTTGCGGTCCATTATTCCCCTAGATCACTTTAGATACTATTGAGAGACTTGGAAAAGGACTTTATAACACATGACCAAGTAGGTCATCACCCAGTTCAAGCTCCTATACCTACGTAGAACGATACAAATTTTAAATTCACAGTTGCGAGGTTGTATAAAATGATTCGGGTCTTATGTTAGAAATTTTTGGAGTGTTACAATATCTCCCCCTTAGGATCATTCTTCCTCGAATGAATCTGAACTGAGATGGAATGGAAAGGAGTTATTCTTACTATCTTCTTGACTTCTCAACATGCCTACTAACATAGGCAGAACTTATTCGTACTAAAAATTTGGTACAATCTATAGCACATAAGTCAAGAACGATATAGTTTTGAACATAGTCATGCTCTATATGAAGTTATCTGACATTAAACAAGGGTATCTTGGCATGAAGTAAGAATAGAACTACTACACCTTAAACAATACAATAGCTAGCTTTCAAGCCTAGCAACACCTCTAAGCCATGCCTTCCTTTATGAATATCGTACCTCATTAGCTGCAACTCATAAATCCTACAAGGGTTTATGACTAGTCTTACCAAGGTCTAATTTAAACCGTATACTCTTAGTGTGTTTAAGCCTAATCTCTAAATCACAAGAGGCTAAACATGAGACGTTTATACTAATCTAAATAATAAGATTCAGGTTTTATACTTCTAAAGGAAATCTCATCCCAAGAATCCTACTCCTTACTACTACATTCAACCAAACTACGAGTCCTAGTCAAGAAGCATCTAATGCATCATGTATTCACCCATATGTAACAACACCACATTCAAGCGTAGTAATATAGCCACTCCATGGACTCCTACTAGCCAATCTTTCTACGAATTCCTCCTCTTTTTGTCATCTCTACCAATTGAAATTTCACGCATTACTATCCGGAACTAACTAACTCTCACCTAACTATTACTCATTGTAAAACTTCAGCTCATCCTTCCTCCACTTTTATAACCTAGATTGAGTAAGCACACTACTGGTACCAACATAAGAACCATCAGCCTTCTCCCTCTATCATCACTAAACTAATATCATAAACATCACTCTAAGAGCTTTAGGGTGAAAGATCATGAGCACGATTCATTTGAGAATTCTGATATAAGAATATGCATGACATAACATTATGTTGCTAGCCATTGAGATCAAATCATGAATTTCAAGACTGAGCATAATATTATAAATGAGTGCTTATCTAAATAGGTGCATATCATGAGGCTGATATTCATAACATTTTGGAGTAAGCTTGAGATCAATGGGCTAAAGTTTTTGCCCCTCATTTTGGGAAATAGGCATAAATATGTACTGTCTGAAGTGTATGACCATAGGTCAAGAAAACTTTTATGATATTAGAGACATTAATAGGATATTGTAATGCCTGAAATTTGAGGAATACACAAGATTAAGAATGGATTGATATATCTCTAAAACTCTTTCGGAACATATCACTATCCGATTTTCCACACTTGACTTGGTTCCTCATCTTATCATCTCCCCGTTAGGTCTAAAGCCGACACTTTAAAGGTATGGATCTATTGCATCATCTTTAAACTGGTCTACATTTTCTTTATTCTAATACTTGGTAAATGCTACTCTCGTGGTTTGTAGACTCCCCACGTGCAAGAACTAAGATTCCTTCTAAGTCTTCTTACTAAGACACTTCTCGTAACTTCTTCCGCCTTCTATAAATGACTTTTTATAACTGTTACTTGCATTGATTAATAAAGCTTCTTAACTCCTAAGAAAAAAAACTAATGCTTACTTCAGCCTATTCCATATTGACACCTCAAATATACTATCTTGGCACATATGAAAAATCATAAACTTTATTGGAACCTCGTCTAACTACATATGATCTCGGGTACACCTCTTAATTCTCTTGTTAATCTAATGACGTAGCCACACTTTATTGCTCTCATCTAAAAGTCATAATACCACACTTGTACCACTCAGATTTATTGAAAGTTAACACCTTTATTCCTCACCTAATTTATATCAAACCTAAAAGATCCGATCTGAAAACTAATATCATCACCCTCATGTTGCCATCCTTTTTATCACGACACTTATCTCTAATTCATGATTAGTGTCTAGAATATTAAACACATATATCAATATAATTGCTCACATACTTTACTGACTAATAACTACTAGATAAAGTTAAGAAACACTCACCCACGAAGACCTCATGACAAGTTGTCAATCTTTATCTCCCAGTCTACCTATTTAAAAATTACTATCACATTTCCTTTCATAACTTAAGTAATATTTGTCCTTTCACTATACATCATTGCCTAATTAGTTCTATACCTCTCTGAATACCATCGACTATACCTTGAAAATCATAAGACGATCGTAGATCTATCACCTCATGAATACTCTACTCTTCTATTCAACACCTTACTCGGTCTTCACTAACACAATGGAACATCGACATAAACTTCTTTCTGATTAAAGTATATCTGACTCTACTAACTAGAAACTATTCCTCTACCTTCTATCATGAAATTCACACAAAATTATCATTTCTTAGACTACACATAAGGTAAAATTTCCTCATTAAATTACTTCCTAGGTACATGACAAAAAATACATACATTACTTTATAACTAACCGCATTCTTAGGTTACTACACTTCTAAATGCATACTTCTAACTCTAGGCACTTCTACAACTAAACGCTCATAATATCGCAACTCATACTATCTTTCGGGTGAAGATACTACCCAAGCATTATAAAACACACTTCCTTATTGAAGGCTATCACCTAAAACAAGGTTTAGAGAAGGCAATCTTGGAGTACATCTCTCTTTTGCTCAAATGCACGATTCATATGAATAACGGTGGATCATTTCTACTCAATACACTTAAGCACACTAACATGATTTTCTCAAGACCTTGTGAGGTCTCTTTACCTTCTGAAGACATAATCTGACAGTGACTCATCGATAAGGATTCGGGCTTCGCTATTTCAAGCATCTTGAGTATGAGTAATAGTTGAATGGATTTAAAAAATGCACGAGTTTGAATGAGTTCCTCATCACACAGTTTTATTGTACAATTAAGAGTATGAAAGAAGGCAAACTTTTCTTAAAAGTCTGTAGTCCCTCATTTATAGAAGTGGGCCCTCATAACCATAAATAAATCCTACCTACACGACTTCATAGAGACCATAAGACACTGGAACTCTATGCTCCGTTTCTATGTTTTTCACGCCATGACCCTACACTCTGGACGTCGTCGACACTCGAGAACCATTGTTGATCCCCAAACAAACCCTTCCCCTTTGTGACTACTTAGCGGAAGAATAACTCAAGAAAATTTAAGCTTTAAAACAAAATTTTAATTTCAATGTCTCAAAACTTATCAAACCTCAAACTATCTCAACATAATGTACTCCAAACTGTTTGAAAATACTCTGATGTCAAAATTGTTTAAAGGAAATACTGACAGAAACTTAACATTAACTATCTATGAAGCTTTTATAGTTCAACATCGATGTTGGGACAAGACCCACGACACCCTAAAATGACTAAACTGAAAATAAAATTTGAGTCCTCCAGAATGAAGGAGGCTCACCAAAAATTAACTAGAATGCAAATTGACCTTAACGAAGCTCATGTTGATGATCCTAGACACCTTTATCTGCATCATAAAAGATACAGTTTGAATGAAATCAGTACATTGAATATCCAAGTATGTAATATAGCTGAGGAAAATAAATAACTGAACTAAAAAAAGCTAAAGCAAGATACTCAACTGAATGTAAAGAAATAAATGAGTGAAATCATTTAACTTTACAAATACTTACTCATCTCTGAACTCAGCATATTAAGTGGTATGATAAAATTATGCTTTTAACTCTATTTGTGAGATTCTCTAACCGACAACAATAACTATGAGCTACCTGATGATAAGACGTGTTGCCCATGGTTCCAGAACTGTCCTATACCGTGTCGATTTTTAGAACCTCTCAACTAAGTTGATCCACCAACTAATAAGAATTCATCTAAAATGTATGATCTATTACCCATGTTGGCAGACATGGTTTATGAGGATTTTTTATAACACCTCAGAAACTAGTAAGCTAAACTAGAGCTTGACGTGAGGGTTAGAATCATAGATATAACTTTCCGTACTTAGAATGAAGGATTTCGGGTTATAACATCAAGGTTAGACCCCCCAAGGAACAACCATGGGTCCTTGAGGAGGACCCTAGGACTGCCCAAAATAAGTGTCACCCACGAGGCCACCCACGCCCCGTGGATGGACCCGCGTCCCTTAGAATCTGCCTAAGGCTGTAGCCACGGGCAGGACCCACACCTCATGAATGGGTCCACACCACGTGGCAGGTCTCCGTAGGTCAAGCCCCATGTTTCATGCAACAGACCCTAACCCACGCCCAATAAGTATGGGCCGTGGGTCAAGCTACGCCCCGTGGTTGGGGTCTCGTGGATGGGGTAGTAGGTTGGTTAGTGAAAACTTAATGAGTCATTCCGGATTTAATTAGGGTTTAAGTGGTGTCGTTTTAACTTAGTTTAGACCAACTATATAAAGACTTTAGACCCTTAATTTAGTCATTCAAAAATCATTATTTCTAAACCCCCAAAAGAAACCCAATTCTCTCAAATATTCTCTCTCTAGAAATTGAAGAAGAAGAAGAGGGTTAAAAGCTAGGTCAAGACTCCATTGTTTCAAGCTTGATAGGCTTGTAATTAAGGTATGATGGCTTATTCATTCATGGATCTCTTTCATCCATGAAGCCCCCATGTTTCTCAATTGTGAAGATGCATCCCCAATTCTAGTTAGGGTTCCTTCCTACATTGTGGGTATTGTTATATGTTGATCCAATTGAGTTGATAATGGTTATTTATGATCGTTTATGATGGAATTACATGATTTTAGTATGATTATACATGTATTCTTGATTAATCTAAGATTTTAGGGTGAAATCAATATAGTTTGGTTTTATACCATGAAAGAGGAAATTGAGGGATTAGATGTGACCTTCTAAGATTGATGAATTACTTTATGAATTACTTGAGATTAGAGTACTTAAGTATGAATTGTTTAAAGGTAAAACTTGTAAACATGAATTGATTAGATTAGGTCTTATATGATGGATCATGATTAAGTAGTGTTGAGATTGAGTTTATATGATGATATATGACTATACTTGTTTAAGAATGAAGCATGTGGTTAGATTGTCTTGAGGATTAGGCATATATGATGACCATGTGAAGTATTGCTTGAGATTAAGGCTTGTAGTATGAATGTGATTTCTAGGGCTTTGAAGGTAAAAGCTAATATGAATGAACTAAGAATGTTAAGGCTTTAAGAATGAAGCTATTATGTATGTTGATTTGTATAAGATATTATTGTGGAAGGACTTCACCCACATGACCTATATTATGAGTATATGAGATTCTGCATGAAGTAAATTGATTTTTTGAATTATGATTATATCCATGTCTAATGTAGTGAATTCTAGATGTGTTGATTGAATATGATCCTTGACCCTTGAAAGGGAAATATAGGATATTATGCATGTTTTATGAGACTTATGTATATGCTTTCAGAACACTTTGAGAGTAAAGTGATTATGACTATGATGTAATTAAGGTGTTGTTGAAAGGCTATTCTCACACACACACTTATGCATGACTATGAATGAAGTGTCCATGATTATGATAATGTTGTTGTGATTTATTGAAAGGCTATTCTCATGAACACATAATGACCATGATGTGAAAGGTTTTCTCACATAATGAAGATTCTAAGGTTGAAAGGCAATTCTCACCTAATTGAATCTAATGTTCCATGTAGACATGGACGGTGAAAGGTTATTCTCACGCATGATCTAATGAGCTATTCTAATGAAACAAGTTATGACTTAACAAGTACCCTGTGGGAATTATGCTTAGCACCGATTGGCTATTGATGTGAGATGGAAAATCCTCTTTCAGAAAGGGTGGGTTTCTTGAAGGAATCTCTCCCGTCAGAAAAGGCGGATTCCTTGAAGCAATCTCTTAAGATGGAAGCTCCTCCATCAGAAAGGGCGGGTTTCTAGTAGCAATCTCCTTATCCCATAAACTACGTGCCCCTGTAGGTTATTTAGCTATTGGATCAACCTAAAGCTAACAAACCATTGTCTTACCTTAGGCAAGTAGGACAACCCTTTTTAGTGTGGGTAACACCGAATTCCATGTTAAGCTCACATGGCCTATATCGGTTAAGGCTAATTCCCACTACCACAAAAAGAATATGAATTATGAATTATGGTTACTCAAGAAGCTTTACTTAGCATGGTGGGATTATGGGATCTTATTCATGCATTGCACAAGTATGCTTTGAGGGTAGTCATGATATGTTCCTCTTATGTTATGATGATCCAAGTAATGAATATGCTTATGACTTATGCTTATGATGTATGTCTTGATGGATTGTTGCTATAGTTTCCTTCCATGATATGATTGAGTAAAGGTGATAATTCCCTTGTCTATGAGAAATAAGCTAAGGATGAAATCAAATATGGTAAGTATGTATGATGGCCTGAAGTGGTACTTAGTGTGGGTGAGATTATGGGGTCTTCTCCATGCATTGCACAAGTATGACTTGAAGCTACTTATGGAATGTTTCTCTTATGTTATGAAGGAATAAGTATTGACTATGCTATGAATATGAAGTATCTCCTATGTTCAAGGTTCATGCTTTATGATGACTAATGCTTACATTATGTCTATGTTTGAGATTATGCTTATGATTATGTGGCTATCTCTTATGCATAATGTCTTATGATGATGTCTCTTATGCTTGTGACTTATGTTATTGTCTCTTATGATTATGGTATATGTCTTATGTTGACTAATTCCTCTTATATGCTTATGTTGATGATATATGCTAGCCATCATATTTAGTACATTATTGTACTAACGCATACTCTTGCCTACATTCTTATCAAATGTAGTGTCCGGCGATATTGAATTCCATTCTCGTCGCTAGGTTCCCAATAGAGCAAGGAGTTGAAGATTTGGTGATGTAACGAACCAGGGGTACACCCTAGATGTAACATGGTTTACTAGACCCCGAAAGGCCTAACACAAGCCACTTAGCATATCGTAACATAAAGTACATAGAAATGAGATGAAAATTTTAAAAGTTTTCTTTACAATCGAAGTGTTTATAAAAGCAAGCGGAAGTCTACAAAACTTTGTCTCAAACAATCTAATACAACCTTGAATGAAACCTTGGGACGCAGCCCATACAATAGTCTAAAACATAAAACAAAGACATAAAAGGGAACGGTGATCACATCCTTGAAGCTATGAGGACTCACCAAATCTTCAACTCCTCTGCTCTTCTAGAAACCTATCCACAAGAAATGAACTCAAGATCGCCGAAACCTACATTTGATAAGAATGTAGGCAAGAGTATGCATTAGTACAAAATGTACTAAATATGTTAGCTAACATAACATCATAAGAGCATATCATAATGGTTAGTCAACATAAGACATAAACATACGAGATAATAACATGGTCATAAGCATAATCTCCAACATAGTCATAACATGAGCATAAGTTAACATAAGGCATGATCCAATAACATAGGAAATACCAAATATTAAAAAGCTTAGTCCATAGTCAAATCCTCTTAGCATAAGAGAAACTTCGTAAGTAACCTTCAAGTTATACTTGTGCAATGCATAGATGAGACCCCATAATCCCACCTAGGCTAAGTACCACTTTTAGGCCATCATACCTCTTTATCATATTTTGATCTCATAATTAGCTTACTTCTCATAGACAAGGGAACTATCACCTTTAGTCAAAAACAATATGGAAGGCAACTATAGCAACAATCCATCACTTCATATAAGAAAAACACTTCTTAGGTAACCTTAATTAATACTTGTGCAATGTATGGACAAGTCCTCATAATCTCACCCATAGTAAGTACCACTTTAAGTCATCATGCATATTGATCATCTCTTTGCTCTCATATTTAGCTCATCATAAAAGACAAGAGAACATCCACCTTTAGTCACACATGCATTGGAAGGGCCTTTCAAGCTACAATCCAAACTAAGCACACCTCATAAGCATAAGTCATAAACATAGATCATCATATCATAAAAGGAACATATCATAACTACCCTCAAAGCATACTTGTGCCATGCATTAATAAGATCCCATAATCCCATCCATGCTAAGTAAAGCTTCTTGAGTAACCATGATTTATAATTCATAATCATATTCTTGTTTTGGGAATTAGCCTTAACCGACATAGACCATGTGAGCTTAACATGGAATCTGGAGTCTACCCCACACCGAAAAGGGGTTTTCCTACTTGCCTAAGGTAGAACCATACTCTTAGCTTAGGTGGATCCAATAGCTAAGTAACCTATGAGGGCACATAGTTTATGGGATAAGGAGATTGCTACTAGAAACCCGTACTCAACTATGGTAGAAGGTTTCCATCTCATTAGATACATACTTTGGGAACCCGGACTCAACTATGGTAAAAGGAACCCATTTGGAAAGCCGGACTCAACTATGGTATAAGCTTTCATTGGGAAGCCAGACTCAACTAGCGTATAAGCTTCCATCTCATATTCATATCCACTCGATGCTAAGCATAATTCCCATTGATTTCATATTAAGTATTGACTTAAATTTATATTTATAGAATAATGTCTTGACACTAAATCCAACATAACTCATACTATAGCTCATTAGATCATGCGTGAGAATAACCTTTCACCGGCCATGTCTACATATAGATTCATTAGGTGAGACTAGTCTTCCAACCTTAGAATCGTCATATTGTGAGGGAACTACTCACATCATATCATATTCATGCATAAGTGTGTATATGAGGCTAACCTTTCAACAACACTACAACTAGGTCATGAGCATATTCACTTTACTCTCAAAGTGTTCTTAAGCATGTACTAATCTTGCATAAAACATGCATACTATCATATCTTTCCCTTTCAAGGCCAAAGCTCATATCAAATCAATACATCTAGAATGACTACATTAGACATGGATATAATCATAATTCAAGTAGTTCAATTACTACAAGCATAATCTCATACTTCACCTCCTTGAGGTTCAACACTTACTTTCAATCATCACATTTAGGGTTCAAGCACTAGACATGGAAATCTTCCTAACTCATGTGATTCTATTATTTCATACATTCAAACATTCATGAGGTAGATTAGGTGGGTAAAGTCCTTCCACAACAACTCTATCTAGTAGTCTACCATTTTCATATAAGCTTCACTCTTAAAGCCTTAACATACATAATTCATCATATTGGCTTTACTCTCAAATCCCTAGTGATCAATATTCATAACTACAAGCCTTACTCTCAAAGCTTTACCTTTTACAATCATCATACATATCTAGATCACAAGGCATTCTAGTCACAAGCTTCATCTTTAAGCAATTCTAGTCATGATTCATCATAAAGGCTCAATCTAAGTCATTACTAGTCATGATCCATCATATATACCTTAACCTAGTTCAATTCATATTTACATGCTTCTATTCTTGAAAAATTACTATACATAACATCAATTCAAGAAGATCACTTATGAATCCTCAATTTCACTTCACACGGCATAAACCCGCATTCTTCAATTTCATCAATTAGACTAGGGTTAACCATGGAAAACATGTAATATCATCATAATATCTTGATCCAATAATAAATCAATCATAAACAAGTACTATCCACTCAATTGGAATCATACTCAACGTAACCCACAATTTTGGAAGGAACCTTAACTTGAATTGGGGATTTGATCTTCACAATTGGGGGAATTCTAGGGGGATCCAGGGATGGAAGAATCCATGGATGAATAAGCTAATGTACCTTGATTATAAAGTCCTCACAAAATCTTGCAACAATGGAGGAATTTGACCTAGCTTTCTTCTCTTCTTCTTTTTCTTCTTCTTCTTCTTCACTTTCTAGAGAGAGAATTTCTTGGAGGGAATTGGGTTCTTTGGTGAATTAAAATAATGAATAAGATCAATGTATTTAGGGGTCTATTAGGTTTATATAGGTGGTCTAATAACTAATAAAATGACCCCACTTAATAACTAATTAATTCTAGACCCTATCCTTAACCCCCAACTTAACAACTTAAGGGACCAAGGCTGCCTCACCCACAAAACCATGTCCACAGACCGTGGGTGTGTCCACGGAGCGTGTTGGTCCTCCATGGGTGGTGGCCTGCAACTCAACAGTTTGGGGTCTTTACCCACTACCCCTTCCCACAGGGTGTGGGTCCACCTACTAGTTGTGAGTCTCATCCGTAGGTGGCCTATTTTGGGCAGTTTCTAGGGGCTTTTTTGGGTCCCCCTCAAGGACCCTTGGTTGGTCCTTTGGGGGTCATACCTTGATTCCCTAGCCCTAAAACCTTCATTCTAAGTACGGGAAGTCGAATCTACGACTCTAACCCTCACATCAAACTCTAGAACTCTCAAGTAAAGCTCTAGTTTAACTTACTAGTTTTCCGGGTGTTACAGGTGAGTCCTCATAGCATAGAGGATTTGCTCACCTTTTCTTTATGTATTTTCTTTTTTGTTTTAGACTATTGTATGGGTTGCGTCCCAAAGATTTATTCTATGTTGTTTTAGATGGTTTGAGACAAAGTGTTATAGACTTCTGCTTGCTTTTATAAAGACTTTGATTGTATGGAAAAAGTTTTAGAATTTCTGCATCATTTCTATTTAATTTATGTTATGATATGCTAAGTGTCTTGTGTTATGCCTTTCGTGGTATAGTACGCCATGTTACATCTAGGGTTTACTCCTGGGTCATGACAAACTTGGTAAACAGAGCACAAGGTTTAGAATGATTCGAGGATTGTCTCAAAACCACGTCTAGTAGAGTCTTGTTCATAAGTGTGAAGTGCTCCACATTTATGAATAGGAAGCTATTAGATGATTAGGAAATCTCACTTCTTCATTCTCTATGTCATTACATAGAGTTTAACTCTATAAGGTCTTTCTCCTTATTTGATGGTCTTCGGGATATGACTACTCGAAGGGCTCATGCTACAAGGAGCGATGGAGAAAATGTTGGTTGTGATGCCAATTATGGTTATGTGATTAGATACGAATTGATATGCTAGATTTAGATGTCATCCTTAGGATGGATTGGTAGTATTATTGTTATGCTCCTATGCGATTGTAGAACCCGTATAGTCAAATTGTTAGTTCCCGAATGAGCCTATCTGTGAGTGGAAGGGGGGAAAGTCTATGTCCTAAGTTTGGGTTATGTTTTGTCTTAAAGTTGACTTTCAGGGTTGCATGTACCACCTAGTTAAGGTGAGGGAGAAGAGTTCAAGTGTTGACCAACTTCAAAGAGGTAGTTACCTTGTTAAGATTGATCTTAAGTATAGTCATTTTGAGAAGGGTGTTTAGATAATACCTAGATATAATTGGTTGGTAGATCCCACCAAAGGTGATGAATAGGGTGTTTAAGTAATGCCTAGATGTGTGAGTGAGTAGACTCCTCTAAAAAGGGTAGAAGTGTAATTCACTATGGTTTAGAGTTATTTTATGTGATGGAGGTGAAAGTTTAGTGATAAGCAATGTATGGATCCGACCTTAGTTGAATTGATATGAATGGTGCTTAGAAAGTTTGTTTAGGCTTGTTCCCAAGGGGGAGATGATGTGCTTGGTTAGCAAGGTCTATGAGTGTTAATGTTTAGAAGTTGGGTTTACTTGTATTTGTCACCCTAGAAAGGCGGAATGAGTGGGAGGTTTAGTCCCCGTTTTGTAGGCCTATATGAACTCTTGAGATGATAAGTTCCTCTTTGTTTGTTTTATGTTTTAGAGTCATGAGTGTTTTATGTGTTCTATGATCTCCTTAAGTTCTGCATGAAATCTTATGTTTTGGAAAGAAAATTACTTATATGATTGCTTGTTCCTCATGTTGTAGTGCATTGAGTATGAGTGGCCTATTTGACTTCATGAGATGAACATATGAGCATGCCTTAGTCCCGTACTTAGAATGAAAGATTTTGGGTTATAACGTCAAGGTACGACCCCCCAAGTACCAACCATGGGTCCTTGAGGAGGACCCTAGGACTTCCCAAAAACAGTGCCACCGATGAGGCCACCCACGCCCCGTGGATGGACCCACGCCCCTTAGGTGGGAAGTGTGGGTGAGCCCTCCTTGGAATCTGCCTAAGGAAGTAGCCACGCAGGACCCACGCCATGTGGCAGGTCTCCGTAGGTCAAGCCCCATGTTTCATGCCTCAGACCCCAACCCACACCCAACCAGTACGGGCCGTGGGTCAAGCCACGCCCCGTGGTCGGGGTCTCGTGGATGGGGTAGTAGGTTGGTTAGTGAAAACTTAATGAGTCATTCCGGATTTAATTAGGGGTTAAGTGGTGTCATTTTAACTTAGTTTAGACCAACTATATGAAGACTTTAGACCCTTAATTTTTTCATTCCAAAATCATTATTTCTAAACCCCCAAAAGAAACCCAATTCTCTCAAATATTCTCTCTCTAGAAAGTGAAGAAGAAGAAGAAGAAGAAGAAGAAGAGGGTTCAAAGTTAGGTCAAGACTCCATTGTTTCAAGATTTCTAGGCTTTGTAATCAAGGTATGATGGATTATTCATTCATGGATCCCTTTCATCCATGAAGCCACATGTTTCCCCCAATTGTGAAGATGAATCCCCAATTCTAGTTAGGGTTCCTTCCTACATTGTGGGTATTGTTATATGTTGATCCAATTGAGTTGATAATGGTTTTTTATGATCGTTTATGATTGTTTATGATGGAATTACATGATTTTAGGATGATTATACATGTATTCTTGATTAATCTAAGAATTTAGGGTGAAATTGATATAGTTTGGTTTTATGCCATGAAAGAGGAAATTGAGGGATTAGATGTGACCTTCTAAGATTGATGAATTACTTTATGAATTACTTGAGATTAGAGTACTTAAGTATGAATTGCTTAAAGGTAAAGCTTGTAAACATAAATTGATTAGATTAGGGCTTATATGATGAATCATGATTAAGTAGTGTTGAGATTGAGTTTACATAATGATATATGACTATAATTGTTTAAGAATGAAGCATGTGGTTAGATTGTCTTGAGGATTAGGCATATATGATGACCATGTGAAGTATTGCTTGAGAGTAAGGCTTGTAGTATGAATGTGATTTCTAGGGCTTTGAGGGTAAAAACTAATATGAATGAACTAAGAATGTTAAGGCTTTAAGAATAAAGCTATTATGTCTGCTGATTTGTATAAGATATTATTGTGGAAGGACTTCACCCACATGACCTATATTATGAGTATATGAGATTATGCATGAAGTAAATTGATTTCTTGAATTATGATTATATTCATGTCTAATTTAGTGAATTCTAGATGTGTTGATTGAATATGATCCTTGACCCTTGAAAGGGAAATATAGGATATTATGCATGTTTTATGAGACTTATGTATATGCTTTAAGAACACTTTGAAAGTAAAGTGATTATGACTATGATGTAATTATGGTGTTGTTGAAAGGCTATTCTCACACACACACTTATGCATGACTATGAATGAAGTGTCATGATTATGATAATGTTGTTGTGATTCATTGAAATGCTATTCTCATGAACACATAATGAACATGATGTGAAAGGTTTTCTCACATAATGAAGATTCTCAGGTTGAAAGGCAATTCTCACCTAATTGAATCTAATGATACATCTAGACATGGACGATGAAATATTATTCTCACGCATGATCTAATGAGCTATTCTAATGAAACAAGTTATGACTTAAAAAGTAGCACTTGGGAATTATGCTTAGCACCGAGTGGATATTGATGTGAGATGGAAACTCCTCCGTCAGAATGGGTGGGTTTATAGAAGGAATCTCTCCCGTCAGAAAGGGCGGATTCCTTTAGCAATCTATTGAGATGGAAGCTCCTCCGGCAGAAAGGGCGGGTTTCTAATAGCAATCTCCTTATCCCATAAACTACATGCCCCCGTAGGTTATTTAGCTATTGGATCCACCTAAAGCTAACAAACTATGGTCTTACATTAGGCAAGTAGGACAACCCTTTTCAGTGTGGGTAACACCGGATTCCATGTTAAGCTCACATGACCTATGTCCGTTAAGGCTAATTCCCACTACCACAACAAGAATATGAATTATGAATTATGGTTACTCAAGAAGCTTTACTTAGCATGGATGGGATTATGGGATCTTATTCATGCATTGCACAAGTATGCTTTGAAGGTAGTTATGATATGTTCCTCTTATGTTATGATGATCCAAGTAATGAATATGCTTATGACTTATGCTTATGATGTATGTCTTGATGGATTGTTACTATAGTTTGCTTCCATGATATGATTGACTAAAGATGATAGATTCCCTTGTCTATAAGAAATAAGCTAAGGATGATATCAAAGATGGTAAGTATGTATGATGGCCTAAAGTGGTACTTAGTGTGGGTGAGATTATGGGGTCTTCTCCATGCATTGCACAAGTATGACTTGAAGCTACTTATGGAATGTTTCTCTTACGTTATGAATGACTAAGTATTGACTATGCTATGAATATGAAGTATCTCCTATGTTCAAGGTTCATGCCTTATGATGACTAATGCTTACATTATGTCTATGTTGGAGATTATGCTTATGATTATGCGGTTATCTCTTATGCATATAGCCTATGTCTTATGATGATGTCTCTTATGATTGTGACTTATAATGTTGTCTCTTATGATTATGGTATATGTCTTATGTTGACTAATGCCTCTTATATACTTATGTTGATGATATATGCTAGCCATCATATTTAGTACATTATTGTACTAACGCATACTCTTGCCTACATTCTTATCAAATGTAGGGTCCGGCAATATTGAGTTCCATTCTCGTGGCTAGGTTCCTAGTAGAGCAAGGAGTTGAAGATTTGGTGAGTCCTCATAGCATCGAGTATTTTCTCACCTTTTCTTTATGTGTTTTCTTTTATGTTTTAGTCTATTGTATGGGCTGCTCCCAAAGAGTTATTCTAAGTTGTTTTAGATGATTTGAGACAAAGTGTTATAGACTTCCGCTTGTTTTTATAAAGACTTCGATTGTATGGAAAAAGTTTTAAGATTCCTGCATCATTTCTATTTACTTTATGTTATGATATGCTAAGTGGCTTGTATTAGGCCTTTCGGGTTCTAGTACGCCATGTTACATCTAGGGTATACCCTGGGTCGTCACATTTTGAGTTGTCTGAACCCATCCTCAAATCGGTGTTCAATACTACTCCCAATAATAAACTGATGCTTAAATGTATAAAAATACTCTTTCTATGTTTTAAGGTAATTACTCTAAATAACCTCTTTAAAGAGGTAACTTCTCTGAAATATCTTTGAACGCAAAACTCTTTTTAGAAACCAAAGTTTCTCTTTTCTCAGTGTAAAAATGATACCTTTTGAAATACTTAGTTCCATTATACTCTTTCTCAAATCATGTATAAAACTCTTCTCAAAAATCATCTTTTCTTTCTCAGAAAATGTGATCTAATCATTGATGACTAGGAAATTCATACTGCATAAACATTGATTGCATATCTGGATACCGTACTGCTTAAATATTGATGGCATACTCAACTATCATACTAATCATGAATCGTAGTTCTTTTCTCAATGTACAAAGTGATACATTAGGGAATAATGTGTCCCCTTATATTCTTATTCAAATCATGTTTGATAATTCTTTCTCAAAACTCATATTTGATTTCTCAGTAAATCAGTTTAAGACAAAAATGTTTGCTTAAAATGATCCTCAAAAATTATAACTCAAATAAGGTTCATGCTGAAATATAGACATGAATAAATCAACTCATGATCTCAATAACTACATGGAAAAACTAAATACTCAGAAATCAAGAACTTAGAACTCAATGATACTACTCATCTTAAGAATACTCAAAGTATTGGATAAAACCCCAAATTACTCTTTACTGAATTTAGATAGATGGTTTTATGTCGGTTAATAGTAGCTCCCACAGTCAGATTTAGTGCATTTTGACCAAGTCTTCAGTTATACTTCAGTATTCAGTTTCAGCATATTAGTTTCATGATTTTTACTTGGTCATTGCATTTAGCTCAGTCTTCAGTATATTTCAGTATTTATATTCAGTTCAGATTATATCATTTCTCAGTATGCTTTGTTCAGTTTATGTACATTGTTCAATTTATGTACATTGTTCAGCTATATTCTATATTTTGCATGCTCAGTACATTCCAAGTACTAACACATACTCTGCGCTACATCTTTTCATGATGTAAGTTCAGGCACTCAGCATCCAGGTCACGCATAGATCGGTTCCTGATCCGTACTTCAGCAGCTTCAGTGGTGAATCCTCATACTCCGAGAATAATAGACATGTTTTCTCATATTCAGTCTTCTATTTCAGTTTTCAGTTTTGCTAGAGTTAGCTGGAGGAATGTCCCAGCCATTCTAGTCAGTTAAAGGCTTTTTCAGACATAGTTTTAGATTCAGCTTTAGCATTTTAGTGGTTGTTCAGTATCATTAAACTCTTATTCAGTTTTTATATATTCAGACCAGTTTTGGGTATTCCCCACTATTAGTTATATCATGATTTAGCTTCCGCATTTGTTTATCTTTCATAGATATATTCAGTTCTTCTTATGATATGCCAGCTCAGGGTTAGCTTGGGGTCACTCGTGATCCTAGGTCCCGTGTTTACGTCAAGGGGGTAGCCTCGGGGAGTGACAAACCTTGTATCAGAGCATTAGGTTCAAGAGTCCTAGGATATCTGAAAGCTCCACAAAGTAGAGTCTCTTTCATAAGTGTGAAGTGCACCACATCTAATGAGAGAGAGGCTACGAAGTGTTTTAGGAAAAAACTTCACTTTCTTTGCTACTATTATCGTGTGTAAGGTATGATCAAACTTCTCGATGCGTTTCAGATCATGCCTCCTCGTAGAGCTTACCCAAGGAATGCTAATGCACGTAACGCTAATGCAGTCCCAAACCATGAGGTTTTGAATGTAGAGTTTTGGAATGTGATTCAGCTGTTGGCTCATAGTATGACTAATCAGAACAATCAGCAGGTTCCAAATCCTACTAAGAGAAATGGTGGATAAGTGGCAGCTAGAGTTTGAGATTTTGTTAGGATGAATCCGCCTGAGTTTCTAGGGTCGCAGGTTGGTGAGGACCCACAGAATTTCATTGATGAGGTCAAGAAGATCTTTGGAGTGAAGCAAGTAACTGGCAATGATACGGTAGAGTTTTCATCTTACCAGCTTAAGGATGTAGCTCACATTTGGTTTGCTCAGTGGAAGGAAAACAGGGGTACGGATGCAGCTCCTGTGACTTGGGAATGCTTTATTGGAGATTTTCTGGACAAGTTCTTCCCGAGAGAGTTGACGGAGGCTAAGGTTCAGGAATTCATGAATTTGAGGCAAGGTACCATGTCAGTCCAAGAGTACGGACTTAAGTTTACCCAACTCTCCAGGTATGCTCCACATATGGTTGCCGATTCAAGGGTACAAATGAGTAAGTTTCTATTTGGGGTATCCGACTTAGTGAAGACAGAGTGTAGGTGTAACACCCCGGAAAGTTCTTAGGCTAAACTAGATTTTATTGAGAGGGTTGGAGTCAAGGAGGTGGACAAGGGCCAAGGGAGGGGACCTAGGCAGTCCACCCTCCCCTAGACACTGCCCTAGTGACCACGACCAGCCCACGACTCGTGGTGGGGACCACGAATCATGGTGTGGTCCGTGGTAGCCTAGGCAGTAAGCTCCCTAAAACTGCCCAAAACAGGCTCTCCTTCACGAGCCAATTCACGACTCGTGAAGAAGAGTTGGGTGTGAGTGGGTGGCAAGCAAGTGGCCTAGCCACTGCCTCAAGGTCCACGAGAGGGACCACGGCTCGTGGCTAGCTCCACGGCTCGTGGAGCCCCTCGTGGGATTGCCTTGGGATTTTGGGCTAAAGGCACAAAGTGCCAAGCCACTGCCTCAAGACCACGGATGGGACCACTGCTCGTGGGGCCCCTCGTGGTCACTGGGCAGGTGACTTAAATGAGGGGGTATTTTGGGAAGTAACTTTTTAAGCCCTATCAAAGTGAGGTCATTTTGTATTATTTTTATACAACTATATAAGTCATTTTAAGTCAAAAATACAGCAAATTACTTCATATTTTCCAAACACCCAAATATTTTCCCCAAAGTTCATCTTCTCTCAAAATTTCTCTCTCTAGAACTCAAGGAAGAAGAAGAGTAGAATTGGACCTAGGGCTTGAAGAAACAAGGTGTTTTCACTCAAATTTCTTTGGAGAATCATAACTAAGGTATGGTAGTCCTTAATCCGTGGATAGTTTTAATCCATGGAGTCCCTCCAAACTCAATTTCAAAACTAGTGAATTCTCCAAAGTTAGGGTTTGACTTCAATCTTATGGGTTCTTTCCAAAAACATTTTAATGGTTGATTTATGATGGATTATGATTGAATTGATGACTTATTGTTGAATTGTGATGAATTTCTCCCAAGAACCCATGAAATCCCTAATTTCCCTAATTATGAACTATGATGTGGGTTTGATGATTATAGAAGTATGATATGAGATTATGCTTGTTATAGTTGGGTTACTTGAATTATGCTATAATTCATGTCTAATGTAGTAATTCTAGATGTGTTGATGAATTATGATCCATGGTCCTTGAAAGGAAATTTATGATGTTATGTATGTTTATGAAGGTTATGTATATGCTTTAAGAACACTTTGAGAGTAAAGTGATTATGACTATGATGTACTTGTGGTGTTGTTGAAAGGCTATTCTCACACACACACTTATGAATGAAGTATGAATGAAGTTTCTATGATTATGATAATGATGTTGTGTTGATTGAAAGGCTATTATCAATTATACACTTATGAATGATGATGACATATTGTGAAAGGTTTTCTCACAATATGGAGATTCTTAGGTGAAAGGCTATTCTCACCTATTGAATATATGAGCTATCTTACGAATGATGTTGGGTTGATATGGATGCCCATACGTGAGTTGAGGCGGGGTATCTAGTAGCAATCTTTTTATCCCATTTCTTCCATAATAATGAACTAAAGTAATGAACTGTTAAGTACTCTGTAGGGAATAATGCTAAGCACCGAGTGGATATTGATTGAGATGGAAACTCATACGTGAGTTGAGGCGGGGTTTCTAGTAGCAATCTCTTGAGATGGATGCCCATACGTGAGTTGAGGCGGGGTATCTAGTAGCAATCTCCATATCCCATAACTATGTGCCCTCATAGGTTATTAGCTAGTGGATCCACCTAAGCTAAGTTAATAGTTCTACCTTAGGCAAGTAGGACACCCTTTTCGGTGTAGGTAACACCGGATTTCATGAATTGCTCACATGGTCTATGTCGGTTAAGGCTTACCCCCACAATGAATGATTATGAACTATGTCTTCTCAAGAATACACTACTTAGTGTGGGTGGGGGTGCGGGACTTCATCCATGCATTGCACAAGTAGGCTTTGAGAGAAGTTAGGGTGTGTTCCTTTTATGTTATAAATGTTTATGAAATGAAGTATGCCTAATGTGGATTGTTGCTAAGACTTGCTTTCCTTGATATGAGTTAGTAAATGTGAAGGTTTCCTTGTCTATGAGTATGAACTAAAGATGAGATCAAAGAATGGTAAGTATGATTATGGTTGCCTAAAAGTGGTACTTAGTGTAGATGGGATTATGGATCTTTATCTATGCATTGCACAAGTATAACTTAGGGTTACTTATGAGATGGTCATATTATGCTATGATGATCTATATGTTGAATATGCTTATGAATTATGCTTTTACACTAAAGTTCATGATGATTTTCAAACTTGGTAAAGTGCATGTTTTTCAACTAAAATATCCTTTTTAGCATGATTTCAAGGTTTTTATGCATGGCTATCATACTTAGTGTATTTTTGTACTAACCCATATTTTTCTAGATTTTTCTATAAGTGTAGGCTCTGGTTCTTAAAGGCGATCTTCTATTGGTTTAAGCGTGGATCGACTATTCTCCTAGCTTGTGGTGAGTCCTCATGATTCGAGGACGTATAAGTCATTTCTAGTTCCTTTCTAGTTATTTCATTGTTGAACTATATTGTAAGGTCGGTGTCCCTATTTGATTCAAAGATTGTATTAGATGGCTATAATTGAGACAAGTCTAGACTTCCGCTTGCTTTTATAAAAGACTTCGATTGTATGGATAAAGTTTTAAATTCTGCATCATTTCTTTCATTTTATGTTATGATACGCTAAGGGGCTTGTATGAGACCTTTCGGGGATGAGTACTCCTTGTCACATCTAGGGTGTCCTCCTAGGTCGTGACAGCAGGAATGCTATGTTGTTAGAGGATATGAATATCTCTAGGCTCATGAGTCATGCTCAGCAGGTTAAGGGAGATAAGCTTAGGGAAATAGCTAAGGTCAACAAGAAAGCTAGAACAGGGAACTATGAGTACTCTCAACAGAAGTTGGGTGGTGGAAATCACTCACAGTTTCGACAGGATCAGAATAGTAGGGCATCAGGCTCTAAGTCTCAGGGGAGTGTTTCAGGAAACAGGACCTACCCAACTTGTCCAAAGTATGGTAAGAACCATTCGGGCGAGTGTCTTGCAGGCAAGGAAGGATGCTTTGGGTGCGGTCAGTTTGGCCATAGGTTGAAGGATTGCCCTTCTGCCAGGCAGGGGCAAAGAGGTAACAATAATAGGGCTCAGTCTACAGTTCCAACAGCATCAGCAGGTCGCCCAACTCAGCAGGGTGCTTCATCTGGTACAGGTGGCGGTCAGCGCCAGAATAGTTTGTATGCTATCCAGGCTCGCCAGGACCAGGAAGATTCTCCTGATGTGGTCACTGGTACGTTACGAGTCTTTCATTTAGATGTTTATGCATTGTTAGATTCATGGGATACTCTTTCTTTTGTAACTCCCTTTATAGCAGTAATCTTAGGTGTCAGTCTAGAAACTCTTTCAGAACCCTTCTCCGTCTCTGCTCCAGTTGGTGACCCAGTTATAGCTAGACGGGTATACAGAAATTGCCCTGTCACTGTCTCTTAGAAAGTTACCTTAGCAGATCTTGTAGAGTTAGAAATGGTAGATTTCGATATCGTTCTAGGCATGGATTGGTTACATTCTTGTTATGCCTCAGTTGATTGTAGAACTAAGATCGTTCTGTCTCAGTTTACAACGAGCCAGTCTTAGAATGGAAGGGTAGTATCTCAGTACCTATAGGTCGAATTATCTCTTACCTTAAGGCCAGAAAGATGATCTCTAGAGGGTGGTGTAGCACTGTTGAGGAAAAAGGGAAGGAATTAGCAAAAGATGTTCACCGGCTTGCTCGCTTAGGAGTTGGTCTTACGGGCATGTCAGATGGTGGTGTGATAGTTCAGAATAAATCCGAATCTTCATTGGTAGCGGAGGTGAAGGAAAAAAGGGACGGTGATCCTATATTACTCCAGTTGGAAGGTACAATTCATCAGCAGAAAGTAGAGGTTTTCTCCCAAGGGGGAGATGGTCGCTTATGTGTTCCTAAGGTGGATGAGTAGGTGAAGCAGCCTTGATTGGGCCAGTGTCGGTTTATGAAACTATGGGAAAAAGTTCAGCTCATCAGAAATAGACTCAAGATAGAAGTCCTATGTAGGTGTGGGGAGAAGGAACTTAGAGTTTGAGATAGATGATTGGGCTTTCCTGAAAGTATCACCTATGAAGGGGGTAATGAGATTTGACAATCTTGGAGGATTCAGTCCGTAGAGGGAGCTACTTGGGAAGCAGAAGCAACCATGAAGGCCAAGTATCCTCATCTCTTTCCTTCCGATTCCGTTTCAGCTTGAGATAATAGTTTCCTCTCCAGTCTCTCAGTTTACTCTTGTGAAAATTCAGTCTTAATATCATGTTCCTTCAGTTGTTCTTCCATTTTAGCATATTTTCATGATTTTGGAACTCAGTTCAGTCAGAAATCAGTTTCTAGTACTTAGTAGTAGGGATTGCAGCTCCTTCCCTCCATACTCAACTTGTATAGACTTCATTCGAGGACGAATATTCCCAAGGGAGAAATAATGTAACACCTCGGATCTCAAAACGAAGAAAATCCTAGTTTTTAGAAAATCTGGTGCCAGTACCAACGGAACCACCCACGGACCGTAGGTGGGACCATGGACCATAGGTGGGGTTCCGTCGTTAAGGCCCAAATCTTTATAGTCTCTGATCCCACCCACGGTCAACCAGTACGATTCGTGGTTGGACCGTAGGTCTAACCGTAGGTGAGGGTCAGTAGCCAATTAGAGGGAAATTGTTGATGGGTCAACTTCAAACGGTCATAACTCTTAGCATAAAAGGAATTAGGTGTCCCATGACCTATCAAATGAAAGATAATAGAATCTTCTTTCCAATGCCACCGAGTTTGCTAAAATCAACTCCGAGTAAAAAGTTATGCTCATTTTAGTGAAGCCCTATCGGGCAAACTTAACCGACAACCCCTACCTACGGTTGGTAGGTCAACCCACAGACAGTAGGTCCCTTCATGGGTGGCCTTCGTCAGCTTTTAAGTTAGGGTCATTTAGATCTTTTTCCTATACGTTGGGGCCCTTAAACTACGTCGTTTTACACCTAAACTACATCGTTTTACTCAGATTAAGCCTAATAACCTAGTCAGAACATAACCAAATCCTTTATTCACCAAAATTCACCAGAACTTAGAGCGAAAAAGTGGAGAAAGAGTCGACCAACACCTCAAGAACACGCAGCAAGTTTTCTTCAGTTCCAGCCCTGAAATCGAAAGATTTCTTCGTGAATTTTGTAACCAGGTATGTGGGATTTCACTAGTGGGTTCCTTTCATCCACTAGGTCCCTAGAATTCAGTCATATTCTTGATTCTCTATCTCTTGTTTAGACCTACGGTTTCTAGAACTTTAGAGAATTGTTGTGATTTAGCTGTTATAGTATTCTTAATAAGATTATTAGGTTTTCGTAACATTATTGCTTAGCTCCTTGCATGAAACTCAAAACCCTAGTTGTGTAGATTCGTTTAGTTCATGAATTACACTAGCTAGGTCAGATAAACAGATATACATGCCTCAGATTTCGAATGTTTCATTATCAGTACTTAAATGTTGCATTCTCAGTTAGCATGTCAGAATATTGAGCTATCCAATATATTTCAGTTATGTTGTATTGTACAAATTTCCAGTTGGGAGAAGGCTTAACACCGAGTTGGACTAGGGTTCAGCGTACCCTCATAGTCCCAGAACTACGTGCCCCCATAGGTTTATAAGTCCCCTCTGTGGGCATCAGATTTAGTGATCACGCCAGTCATGCCTTTATACCCCTGGCAAGGTATATTTGGTCCTCTCAATGGGGCATATACATCGGACTCCATGTTTAGCTCACGTGGTTTTATGTCGGTTAATAGTAGCTCCCGCAGTCAGATTTAGTACATTTTGACCAATTCTTCAGTTATAATTCAGTATTCAGTTTCAACATATTAGTTTCATGATTTTTACTTGGTCATTTCATTTAGCTCAGTCTTCAGTATATTTCAGTATTTATATTCAGTTCAGATTATATCATTTCTCAGTATGCTTTGTTCAGTTTATGTACATTGTTCAGCTATATTCTATATCCTGCATGCTTTATACATTCCAAGTACTGACGCATACTCTATGCTACATCCTTTCATGATGTAAGTTCAGGTACTCAGCATCCAGATCATGCATAGTTCGGTTCCCGATCCGTACTTCAGCAGCTTCAGTGGTGAGTCCTCATCAGGTACTCAGCATCCAGATCATGCATAGATCGGTTCCCGATCCGTACTTCAGCAGCTTCAGTGGTGAGTCCTCATACTCTGAGGACAATAAACATGTTTTCTCATATTCAGTCTGCTATTTCAGTTTTTAGTTTTTCTAGAGTTAGCTGGGGGCATGTCCCAACAATTCTAGTCAGTTAGAGGCTTTTTCAGATATAGTTTTAGATTCAGCTTTAGCATATTTAAGTGATTGTCCAGTATCATTAAACTCTTATTCAGTATTTATATATTCGGACCAGTTTTGGTTATTCCCCACTATTATTTATATCATGATTTAGCTTCCTCATTAGTTTATCTTTCATAGATATATTCAGTTCTTCTTATGATATGTCAGCTCAGGGTTAGCTTGGGGTCACTCGTGATCCTAGGTCCCGTGTTTACGTCAAGGGGGTAGCCTCGGGGCGTCAAAGAACGCCTCAACTAAGTGGATCCACTAGTTTATGCTAAAAATCATTAAGGAATCATCTAAAAAATATGACCCTTTCTACCCACGCTGGCTACATGGTTTATGGAGACTTAGGTTATTATGAACTCGTCCCCATATCGGTGCTCGTAACTACTCCCAAAATTTCTCAGCTCATATGTTTAAAACATAACTCTTTCTCTTTGATTTGAGGTTGTTACTTAAGAAAACTTATCTCTTAAAAGAGATGGAACTCAAAACTACTCATGAAAACTCTTTCGGAAATCGGTGATTCCTCTCATCTTAAATGTGAAAACATTTACTCTTTGGGAATACATAGTCCCCTCATAACATATTAAAGAAAATGAACTCGGCTCTACTCTTTCTCAATCTCAATGCTTAAGTCTTAAAACAAGTTTAAAAGATTTGTAAAAGACTTCTTAAAATGACTCGAAGAACTCTCAAGACTTGACTCTTAACTCTACCTTGAATTTGATTTATGAATTCAAGTTTGTGATTTGTGATAGGAAAGATCTCATGATGTTTAGGAGTGTTTTTAGAAAGTTAAACATGAGAAATGATCAAGAAATCACTGTCTGGAAACAAGTCTGCGATGCGTAGATGCATTTTTATATTTGGTCGCCAAATCAATTTTGAGGCAGAGGGGTCCGCGACGCAGAGAAAATTCTGAGCATAGGGGGCTGGTCCGCGACGCGGAGTGGGGTGCCAGATTCGCCCGACTTTTTCCTTCTTCATTTTGTAACCCCAATTCGCCTAAATTCAATTCTTTTTCTCAATTTCTCTTTAGATTCAGATACTCAGTACATGTACACAAGAATCTACTCCCAAACGACTCTAAAATGGACACGATTCCATCAAGAACTCAACAATCCCATCAAATCTAAAGAACGAAAGCCAATTTCAAGATCATCAAACTTTCAAATTTTTAGAACGAATTTCGCTGAACTAACCATGATTGGTATGTGGGTGAATGAACACAACGCTATGAAAGTCTCACATACCTCTTTAGGGATCAATCCTTGGCGAAACGACTTTGATTCCGCAAGAAATCTCCAAGAACACCTTGACTTTTCTCCTCTTTTCTCTTCTCTCAAAGCCCTAGTGAAATTCTTAATTGTGTAAACTGAACTAACTCAGTTTAGACCCCAAATAACTTACTAAAAATGAAATAATTCAATTGGGTAATGAAAAGACCAAAATACCCCTCTAAAATCCAGTTGACTTTTCTTATCCGGACATCCCGACTTCAAACGGGTATATCTCCCTCATACAAACTCAAAAAATAGCAAACTCGGTGGCGTTGGAAAGATAATTCAAAGACCTTTCATTTGATATCTTTTTGCCTACCTAAATAATCATGTACTAGGAGTTACGGTCGTTTGAAGTTGATCCAAAACTCATACTTAACATACTTGCCAAATTTCAGATTTTCACTCTTTCCAAAAATGGTTCTTTCTATTAGCTCTTTCAAATAGCGGGGTGTTACAATATCTCCCCCTTGGGAACATTCATCCTCGATTGAGATTACTCTTAGTAAGCTAAGAGTGTAACATCTAACATCTAGCTCAAACACCCAACGAGAAAAATGTAAACACAACAACTCAACTTAAAGTAAATGCCAAGAAAAGGATTAGTACCTTAATTTGGACTTCCTCCGAACTCGAAGAGATGTGGGTACCTCTTCTTCATGTCCTCCCCAGCTTCCCAAGTAGCTTCCTCAACAAACTGATTTCTCCACAGAACTTTGATTGATGCTACTTCCTTGGTCCTCAACTTGCGAACTTGACGATCTAGAATCTGAACAGGAATCTCCTCATAAGATAAGCTATCTTTAATACCAATATCTTCAGTAGGTATGATAAGTGAAGGATCGCCCATACACTTCTTCAACATCGAATTGTGAAATACCGGATGAACCGCTGCTAACTCTTGGGGTAGCTCTAACTTAAAAGCTACATTGCCAATCCTCTTGGATATCCTGAAAGGACCAATATATCGGGGACTAAGTTTCCCCTTCTTACCAAATCTCATAACACCCTTCATGGTGAAACTTTAAAGTAAACCCAATCATCTACTTCAAACTCTAAGTCTCTTCTCCTAACATCTGTATAGGATTTCTAACGACTTTGCGTTGTGTTCAACCTCTCTTGAATAATCTTCACTTTCACCATAGCTTGATGAACTAAGTCTGGTCCTATCAACCCAGCTTCACCAACTTCAAACCATCCAATAGGAGATCTGCATCGTCTCCCATAAAGAGCCTCATACAGAGCCATTTGGATGCTAGAGTGGTAACTATTGTTATAAGCAAACTCAATGAGAGGTAGGTGATCATCCCAATTACACTTGAAGTCAATCACACAAGCCCTCAACATATCTTCTAAAATCTGAATAGTGCGCTCTGCTTGACCATCAGTCTGAGGATGAAAAGCAGTACTCAAGTTCACCTTTGAACCCAAACCTTTCTGAAATAACTTCCAAAATTGTGAAGTAAATTATGCACTTCTATCATAAATAATCGACACTGGAACTCCATGAAGTCTAACTACCTCTTGAATATATAACTTGGCATAATCCTTTGCTGAATGGGTAGTCTTTACCGGGAAAAAGTGGGTTGATTTAGTCATTCGATCTACAATCACCCAAATGAAATCATGTTGCCTGCGAGCCCGCGGTAAACCTGTAATAAAGTCCATATTGATCATCTCCCACTTCCATTCCGGAAGTTCTATATTCTGAGCCATACCATCGGGCCTCTGGTTCTCTACCTTGACTTGTTGACAATTTGAAAACTTAGCAACAAACTCTGCAATGCCCTTCTTCATACTAATCCACCAATAAACCTCTCTCAAATTACGATACATCTTTTTGGAACCCGGATGGATATAATATCTGGAGCTATGAGCTTCCTCCATTATCCTCTCTTGGAGTTCATCCACCTTTGGTACACACAATCTACCTTGATACCTCAATACACCATATCCTCCTTGTTCAAAAGCCATTACTTTTTGCTTATGAACATTTGCCTTCAATTCAAGCAAAATAGGATCTTGGTCTTGCTTCTCTTTAACTTGGGACACTAATGATGATTCAGCCTTATTCATCACCACTACTCCTCCTTCACTGGAATCCATTAAACGAACTCCTAGCCGCAAAAGTCTGTGCACATCTTTTGCTAACTCTTTCTTGTCTTCCTCAAAATGGGCGGTACTACCCATAGACAATTTGCTCAAAGCATCAGCAACAACATTAGCCTTACCTGGGTGATAGAGAATACTCATTTCATAATCCTTGAGTAATTCCAACCACCTCCTCTGTCTGAGATTAAGCTCTTTCTAACTAAACACATACTGAAGACTCTTGTGATTGGTGAACATATCCACATGAACACCATAAAGATAATGGCGCTATATTTTCAAAGCAAATATTATAACAGCCAACTCTAAATCATGGGTTGGGTAATTCCTCTCGTGAATCTTAAGTTTTCTGGAGGCATAAGCTATAACCTTGCCATTCTGCATTAACACACAACCCAAACCAACTCTGGACGCATCACAATAAACCACAAAGCCTTGCGTACCCTTTGGTAAGGTCAACACTAGGGCAGTAGTCAACCGCTTTTTCAATTCCTGAAAGCTTTTCTTAGAAGCTTCAGACCATTGAAACTTAACTGTTTTCTGAGTCAACTTAGTCAAAGGAAATGAAATAGATGATAACCCCTCGACGAACGTACTATAATAGCCAACCAATCCTAAAAAACTCCTAATATCAGTTGGAGATGTGGGTCTAGGCCAATTCTGCACTACCTCTATCTTTTGAGTATCAACTCTAATTCCCTCACCGAAACAATATGGCCTAAGAATGCCACAGACTCAAGCCAAAACTCACACTTAGAAAACTTAGCATATAACTTCTTATTTTTGAAAGTTTGGAGAACTATTCTGAGATGACTAGCATGATCTTCCTCACTCCTCGAATAGATTAGGATGTCATCAATGAATACGATAACAAACATATCTAAATAAGGCTTGAATACTCTGTTCATAAGGTCCATGAATGCTACAGGAGCATTGGTCAAACCAAAGGACATAAATAGGAACTCATAATGACCATAGCGGGTCCTGAATGTTGTCTTAGGAATATCACTTTCTCTTACTCTCAACTTATGATAGCCAGATCTGAGGTCTATCTTAGAAAAACAAGTAGCACCCTGAAGTTGATCGAAGAGATCGTCAATTCTCGGAAGAGGATACTTATTCTTGATAGTAACCTTGTTCAACTGACAGTAATCTATGCACATTCTAAGAGAACCATCTTTATTTCTCACAAATGAGATTGGAGTGCCCCAAGGTGAGACACTTGGTTGAATAAAAACCTTCTCAAGGATATCTTTCAACTGCTCTTTTAACTCTTTCAACTCTGTTGGTGCCATTATATATGGCAGAATAGAGATAGGACGAGTATCGGGAAGAATATCTATACCGAAGTCTATTTCTCTCTCAAGAGGGACTCCGGGAAGATCGTCTGGAAAGACCTCTGGAAACTTACTCACAACTGGAACTGACTCAATAGGTGGTGTCTCAACACTAGAGTCATTAACTCAGACTAAGTGATAGACACAACCCTTGGAAACTAACTTTCTCACCTTAAGGTACGAAATAAAAGGACCCTTAGGCACTGTTGAACTACTCCTCCACTCAATAACTTGCTCACTAGGAAAGTGGAACTTAACAACTTGATTCTACAATCGACTGAGGCATAACAGGCATGAAGCCAGTCCATACCTAGAATGACATCAAAATCTACCATATCTAACTCAACTAAGTCAGCCATGGTGTTCTTGTGATTGACGGAAATGGTACAATCACGATAGACTCTCTCAGCTAGAATAGACTCACCAACAGGTGTAGAAACACTGAAGGGCTCAAGAAGTTGCTCTGGACGAATATCAAAATTCATGGCAATATAAGGAGTCACAAAAGATAGACTCGCTCCTGGATCTAGCAAAGCATAAACATCAAAAGTAAAGACTTTGATCATACCAGTGACAACATCTAGAGAATTCTCTTGCTCTTGGTGACTAGTGATAGCATATAGGCGGTTTGCTCATCCGCCAGTCCCCGAAGTAGCTCCTCTAGGTGCAGCCCTGTCTGGTGGAGCGGCTGAAGAAGATTGGCCTCTATTGCCCCTATTTCCACTACTCTGCCTGTTCTTTGGACACTCTTTCATGAAGTGACCCTCTTGATCACACTTGAAACAACCAGTGGAACCATCACGACATGTTCCAGGGTGGTTTCTACCACATTTAGCACATGCAGGAGCCAGTTACCTCCTTGTGCTGCACTACCTTAAGATTGTGCAGGTCTACCTCTAAAATTCTATGAATTCTGGCTATTGTACTCACCTTTGTTCCTTGGTGCGGGGGCACTAGCAGA
Organism: Solanum etuberosum; assembly: GCA_029582245.1. NCBI lineage: Eukaryota > Viridiplantae > Streptophyta > Magnoliopsida > Solanales > Solanaceae > Solanum > Solanum etuberosum. The sequence goes on along the minus strand of JAJONR010001523.1, from coordinate 14,595 downwards.
TGATGGAGCAGGTCCCTTTTGCTTTTGTTGGAAAGATGACCGGTTGGCATTACTCTTCTACTGCCCGGACTCATTCCCTGATGTCTTAGCTTTCTTATTTCTGAACTCTTCTCTATCCCTCAGCTTATCCTCCTCAACTTGCTGCACATGAATGATCAACCTCGCTATGTCCATATCTCTTATCAGCATAGCTGCCTTGCCTTTCTTACTTGACAGACGAGACAACCCAGCAACAAACAGACTCATTCTACTCCTCATATCCGCAACCATCTCCGGAGCATAACGGGAAAGTTGGGTGAACTTAAGGCTATATTGATGTACACTCATAGAGTCCTGCTTAAGAGTAAGGAATTCTCATACCTTTGCTTCTCTCAGTTCCCGGGGAAAGAAACGCCCCAAGAAGGCCTCCTCAAACATAGCCCAACTCACAAGTGGTGCACCCTCAGCTCTATTCTTCTTCCATTGATTAAACCAGATTCTAGCGACACCCATCAGTTAGTATGCAGCTAGTTCAACTCTCTCAGCATCAGCAACATACATAATCTCAAAAACCTTCTAAAGCTCTTCAACAAAATTTTCTGGATCCTCCAGTGAAGCTTGGAGGATTCATCCTTAAGAACTCGCGGATCCTTGAAGTATCAGCCCCTTCATGTCGAACTCCTCTTTGTTTCCCAACTTGATTGGTCACAGCTTGACTTAACATCCGGATAGCTTCACGGAACTCAGCATTGGTGACCTCGCCTTGGTGTTGCACTTCCGGTGCATTAGGTACCCCTTGTTCCTCAACATTCCTCCTAGCAGGACGACCTCGGACAGCTCTTCGTGGAGGCATGATCTGAAATACATGTGAAAGAATGAGTTAGAAAGAAACTTTTATAGAGATACACTCTATCGCACGAAATGAATATGAAAGAAGTGAGATAGTTCCTAAATGTTGCAGCCTCCTAATTATAGATGTGGCGCGCTTCACACCGATAACTAGACCTCTACAGACACGGCTTCATAGACTTCCTAGGACTCTTGAACTTTGTGCTCTGATACTAAGTTTATTACGCCCTTAGCCTACACCCTGGGTGGGACTGGCACTCGAGAACCATTGTTGGCCCTAAGCGAACCCTTGTCCTGGCTTAACTCTCAGCGGAAGACTTACTCAACAAAGATAAATTCATGTAATAAACTAGAATGTTATAAAGGAAACATCCAACTGGACAGTAAGGCAACTCAAGTCTTATAACAAAATAACTGAAATAAATAACACAAATGAACTACTAGTGTCTAACTGTCTATGAAGCCTCTAATACTATGAGGGATGTCGGGACAAGACCCCCGATTATCCTAACAACTGAAATAACTAAAGCAATAAAAGGGATCCTCCGGAAAGCAAGGAGGCTCACCAAAAGACACTGAGTGCTCGACTGGATCAACGAAGCGCTGGATGTTGATCCTGGTTACCTATATCTGCATCATAAAATGATGCAGGCCAAATTGCATCAGTACATTGAATGTACGAGCATGCGAGGGGAAAACTAAACATGACATAAGCTTGAACTGAATTTTGAAAGAAACACTTACCTCAGCTTTACTCAACTCATGGATACTCAACTCAATGCATAAATAAACAACAGTAAAGATGCAGTTTATATAAAGCATTTAAACAGTAGGTAGCAACTCAATGTATTGAAAAATACAATAACAACTCAATATATATATATATATAAAGTAATATACTTTTGTGGGAGTTTCTCTAACCGACAACCATCACTATGAGCTATGTGATGATACAGCGTCTCTCCCACGCTGCCAGAACTGTCCTATAACTTGACGAGATATAGAACGCCTCAACTAAGTGGATCCACTAGTCTATGCTGAAAAGCATTAAGGAATCATCTAAAAAGTATGACTCTTTCTACCCACGCTTTCTACATGGTTTAAGGAGACTTGAGTTATTATGAACTCGTCCCCATATCGGTGCTCAATACTACTCCCAAAATTTCTCAGCTCATATGTTTAAAACATTACTCATTCTCTTTGATTTGAGGTTATTACTCAAAAAAGCTTATCTCTTAAAAGAGATGGAATTCAAAACTACTCATGAAAACTCTTTTGGAAATCGTTGTTTCCTTTCATCTTAAATGTGAAAACATTTACTCTTTGGGAATACATAGTCCCCACATAACATTTTAAAGAAAATGAACTCGGCTCTACTCTTTCTCAATCTTAATGCTTAAGTCTTAAAACAAGTTTAAAATATTTGTAAAAGACTTCTTAAAATGACTCGAAGAACTCTCAAGACTTGACTCTTAACTCTACCTTGAATTTGATTTATGAATTCAGGGTTGTGATTTGTGATAGGAAAGATCTCATGATGTTTAGGAGTGTTTTTAGATAGCTAAACATGAGAAACGATCAAGAAATCACTGTCTGGAAGCAAGTCCGTGACGCGGAGATACATTTTTGATATTTGGTCGCGAAATAAATTTTGAGGCAGAGGGGTCCGCGACGCGGTGAAAATTCTGAGCATAGGAGGGAGGTAGGTCCGCGACGCGGAGTGGGGTGCCAGATTCACCCGACTTTTTCCTTCCTCGTTTTCTAACCCCAATTCGCCTAAATTCGATTGTTTTTTTTAATTTCTCTTTAGATTTAGATATCCAGTACATGTACACAAGAATCTACTCACAAACGACTCTAAAATCAACACGATTCCATCAAGAACTCAACAATCCCATCAAATCGAAAGAACGAAAGTCAATTTCAAGAACACAATTCAAGATCATCAAACTTCCAACTTTCTAGAACGAATTTCGCTGAACTAAACATGATTGGCGCGTGGGTAAACGAACCCAACGCTATGAAAGTCTCACATACCTCTTTAGGGATAAAACCTTGGCGAAACGACTTCGATTCCGCAAGAAATCTCCAAGAACGCCTTGACTTTTCTCCTCTTTTCTCTTCTCTCAAATCCCTAGAGAAATTGTTAAGTGCGTAAACTGAACTAACTCAGTTTAGACCCCAAATAACTTACTAAAACTTAAATAATTTAATTGGTAATGAAAAGACCAAAATACCGCTCTAAAATTCGGTTGACTTTCCTTATCCGGACAGCCCGACTTCAAACGGGTAATTTCTCTCTCATACGAACTCAAAAATTAGCAAACTCAGTGGCGTTGGAAAGATAATTGAAAGACCTTTCATTTTATATCTTGTAGACCACCTAACCATCATGTACTAGGAGTTACGGTCGTTTGAAGTTGACCCAAAACTCATACTTAACATACTTGCCAAATTTTAGATTTTCACTCTTTCCAAAAATGGTTCTTTCTAATTTTAGCTCTTTCAAATAGCGGGGTGTTACATACATGTACCCTTATTTGACATCAATACCAATCCCCGCACCCATAGATCATCTCTTACTTGTTTGAATCCCTAATTGTAGTTTAATTATGGTAATTGATATCAAATCCCTTTTCATAAATTTGATGGAATCATCCACCCACTTGCTCTAATTGCTATAATGAATCAGTTTGCAATCTTAATTTTCTAATTGAATTCCTTGTGGGATTCGATTCCGACTCTATTATTGAGTAATTTTATTGCTAACGTTTGCTTACTCTTCTAATTATTTTTAAGAGTAGTTTGAGTGTTATCAATCATGTCCTCAAATTCATGGATATTGTTTTCTCAAAGAGGGTTCATTTAAATTTCTTTAAATTTCTCGAGACTTCATCCCCCGAACAATGTAATCAAAATTAACCTTCATCAAATCTCAAAAAATGCTTTTAAAATTAATAAGTATTAATGTATCAGTTAAATAATACCTTTACAAAATAATAATATTTCATGATCTCGATAATATTAATTTTGAGAGATTTTATTATAATAGGTATTTGAGAAATGATTTGAAAATAAATAATTAATAACTTAATGTTGAGTGTAAAATAACAAAAAAAAACTCTTGATAGTAATAAGCAAAAGGGTGAAAAAGAAATTTCTTGACATAATACACATAGGATACAAATTATTATGTAGGATGCTATGTAGGGAAAATATGCCTATTTTTTTAATTTAATACTCCCTCTGTCCAACAATAGTTATCCACTATTGACTTGACACAGAGATTAAGAAACAGTAAATGATAGGGATAGTTTTACCAAATCATTCTTATTAAATATAAGTTATCTAAACATTCAAAAATGAATATATTTAATAGCAAAGGTAAAATAGACACAGAATGGTAAATTATTTATTGGTTTTACAAACTAGACAAGTATTGTTGGACATTTCAAAATAATATAGTGGACAAGAAAATATGGCGGAAGGAGTACAAGTTAAAGTGCATATATATGTACACTCAAAATTAGAGAACCTAAATATCGAAACAAGTTTAAAGACATTTATGTATTAAGCCTTTTTATTGTATATTCTTTTAAAAATAGAAAAGGCTCAAAAATGCTCTTAACCGATTACAAATAGTTCAAAATGTCCTCCTTCCACCTATTGGTTTAAAAATGTCTTTTGTGTTTTTTTTAGGTTCAAAAATGTCCTTGTAGATAGCAGAAATATGACATGAAATTAAACTAAACAAGTGACTAGGTTTTATTTTTAATTCTTTACGAGCTAAGCGGCATTGTGATTATCTAACTAATGAATGGAAAGAAAAAATGCATCTCACATTCATAAAGAATGATAGGCAGGTGTCTATGTACATGTTGGATGTCGTTGTCGATAGCTCTAGGCCTATATTGAGAATAAATATCATAGTGAGGTCTCTGGTACCCTCGCCACCACACCCTACCGTCAATGTCGACAATTTGGTTGAAGATGAAAGTTTTGACGATCATTCAATGAATATGGATGGTCATCTCAATGGAATCGGAAGATCCTAAATGTTTCAAGAAGAGCAATGGGAGTATGGATCGGGATAACAACCTAACCACATCTTCTCCAAATGAAATAATTTTCAAATAGAACAAACATCATCAAGAATGAGTTGAAAATGTTATCGGATCAAGCATCGACGAGGAATTCTTTTGATTATGCTACGTTGAAGAGTTGTAGTAAATGATATAAGATAAAATGTGCATCTCATGGTTGTGCCTGGATACTGCGGGTGAGGAAGTATGAATGTTCAGATATATTTTGTATCTACAAATACATTGGCAATCACATTGGCACCGTCAAATATATCACACACATTCATAAGGAAATCTCGATCAAACTCATTGCATCGCTTTGTGTGAATTTTGTATCGCAACGGCAAGGATACACACACTAAAGAGACTCAGAGGATTGGTTTCAAGAAATTTCGTTATAGTTTAAGCATATACAAGTGTTATTCACTTATGTACAAGTCGACGTCTACCTTCATGCGTACTCAAAATTAATTAATGTTATTCCTTTAGAGTCCAAATGGTGTGTGTCATAGGAATTGTTAGATGTGAAAGCTTCTTCCTTTTTCTCTTTTTTCCCAAGTTGATGTCAATATTATGTCAAATATGTAGCAACAAACAAATGAATAAAATCAATTTAAGTTTCATAAATATTGTTGTCATTTTATTATTTTTGAATTTTGTAATTCTGTAATTCTGTTAGAAATTCATGTATGGCCATATATAATAACTCTGGTTTAACATCGATTAGATGAATTTATACTAAACAAATTAAATGATCTATAGGGTCTAGGCTTGACTAAAATCATTATCCATGTTAGATAATCTATATAATCGATGGATTTCAATGTACGAATTAGTGCAATGATAGAAAAATATTAGTATATAATAAAAATGTAAATAACTAAATAAATCATATTGTATTGAGGACTATCGATCGGGTGCACTCTAAATTCTAGACTACACGCTTTGTCAATAGTATATCGTATGAATTTTTAACTTTTACTAGCATATTGTCAAAAAAGAAAAATAATTAATTAAAATAATAAATTATTGAAATTTACATAACTAAATGAGCTTAAACAAATCATGAGATCATATATCAGTCCACATACACTGGGAACGATGATCAAAGATGTATCATGATGAGTCGTGATTATATAATCAACATCCTTAGAGTAATATTGACCAAACACAAGTATATTGTCAGGATTTCATTTGTTCAATGACAATACATCCTCATACATCTGTAATTACTATACCCAATTTGCACGTACTGTTATATGATCATATAACTTGTTTAAACTTATTTAATTATATAAATTTTAATAATTTATTTTTTATTAATTAATTATTCTCTTTTTGAAATTCTACTAGTTACGGTCTATATATATGTAACCTAATCTAGTAAGTTTATTATGGATGAAGGTCTAGTATAGGCTAGACTATGTTTAGTTTGGTCCTCGACTTGTTATAGTATAGCCTATTCTAAGACCTTCATCCATAATAAACTTACCAGGTTAGGATATATATGTATAGACTATAACTAGTCGAATTTCAAAAAGAGAATAATTAATTAATAAAAATAAATAATTATTATATTTACATAATTAAGTGAGTTTAAACAAGTCATATGATCATATAAGAGTGCACGTAAATTAGGGACAACAATCAAAGATGTATGAGGATAAGTTATGATTGAACAAATGAAATCCTCACAAAACATACTTATATTTTGGTAAACATTACTTTGAAGATGTTGATTGTATAACCACTACTCACCCTCACACATCTCTAATCTGATCCATATCCGCAATTTACATGGACTCATATATGAACATATGACTTGTTTAAACTTATTTAATTGTGTGATTTCAATTTTAAAAAAATTATCAATTAATTATTTATTTTTGATAATATGCTAGTAATAGTTATGAACTCATACGATATATTAATTGCAAAGTGTATAGTCTAGAATTTATAGTGGATTTAGTCAATGATCCTCAATATATTATACTATATTTAATTATTTACTTTTTTGCTATATAATAATATTTTTTTGACCATTGCATCAATCCGTATATACTTTACAAATAAAAGAGTGTCTATCCATGCGGTCCATCATCTATCAACCACATGAAAAATAATTAATTATATTTATGGTCTAAGAATGATGTACAATAATAACAATATTTAAATATCCACTTTTTGCAACGATAATAAAGTATAAGTCAAATCATATCCGACGATAATATCTGATTTATATATATATAAGACAATTCTTGTTTAACCTCCCTCATTTTTTTTTATATAAAAAGGAACGCAACCATTCAAATCTTTGTCGTCGTTTCCGACCTCTATTGATGAAGTAAGGACAGTCACACCTTTCAACTCCGTCTTCAAAGCATCAATGAACATGTTATTAACTTCATTCGTGTATGACTTAAATGTTTTCATGTAGATCTGTTTCATCTCACGAACAATAAGGGTAAGGTATAGGTGCACAATGTACAAAAAAACTATATATGTAGAAATTACATGACATTCATTAATTTAAAAATATTATTATATAATAACAAGTATTTTTTTATCTTTGTACTATTTCTTCTATACTTAAATGAGTCGCCTTCCATTATATTATCGTTTTTCGGCGTGTGCCATCTAAGTAAACAAGAAATGGATAAAAGTGAATCCAATGACTTTCCGGCATACTTTTCAAGATTTGGAAAAACATCATATATCCAAACCTGTAATTATAGAAAAATATCTTGACACATCGCAGCAACATATAATGGACTATCAATCCTTTGAATTTAAAATATTTGGGCAAATGTTTCAAGTGTCACAAATAGATTTGCTTAAAATTAGCATAGAACTTTTGCTCAAAGAGAGTTTTTCTAAAGTTTTGATAAATCGCCTTTCTTGCTTTTACATAAATCTTTGTTGGAAAAGAACCTAAATTATTTATATACATAGCTAGGTCATACAACTCAATGTAGATATCTGTTGCACAAATTGACAAGGATAGGGGATTATCATCTCCATCTCCACTATCTCTTATGTTCTCATCTTCACCACCATCATCACTTTTTCTTTCATTCTTCCTTTTGCTAGATTCAACATTCTCACTCTTATAGGCACTACTATCCTCATATCTTTTAATCTTCGTCATGCTTTTCATTTTCGACTCCGACTCAACGATTTTTTTTTCAGTTTTACGTTTTCTATTGCTACAAGCAGTAGAAGCAAATCTTTTAATGGTTTTTCTATCTTTAGTCATACTTTACAATATATAAACAAAATAATTTGTAGTGATCAATCTATCGACCACTGGTCTATTAACTGAAATAGAAAAGTGCTTTAATTAAACAGACAAAACAAGTAGCAGTAATTTTATGTAGGGAGAATAAAAAAGATATCAACAAAAACATCATTAAAATCGATCAAAATACAAGATATTTTTTTTTCAAAATCAGTAGACAATATAAACATTAAAAAAATCTAGCCATTATCCTAAGTAAAACGCAATTAAAGGTGCAGAATCAAGAAAATGAACTAAAAACATATCAGATTTTGACCAATTTAATCAAGAACAATCGAATTTTTGTAAAAATTCAAAATTCACTACACTTAAATGCAACAAAAAAATATAGTAAAATGAAGCTAAAACTGTTCGGAAAAGAAGAATAAACTTACCTGAGCATAAGAGGATGAAGATTTCGACTTGGAAAAGAAGATTGGAGAGTAAAAATGTTTCTACTCCTTGAGCTCTCAAGAAAATAAGGAAGAAGAAAGGTTGAGGAGAGAGAGAAAAGTTGATGAATTGTTAAATAAACTAGTGAAACTACCCGCGCCTCGCGCGGAAATTCAGTATCTCTGAATTTATAAAATAATTAAAACTAAAACACTATATTATCTTACATACAAGATTAGTAGTAACAAACATTAATAATATTATAATTTATCCTTTTGCTTCTAGGAAGTGTTACTATTTGATATTTTTGGGAATCAAATGAATATCAACCTGAGATATTAAATTTTCTAAGAAATAAATAATCATTGTTGAAAGGATAAATAAATTTTAAAAGGTTGAAAAAAGTAAAAAAAATATTCTAATTTTAACGTGTAGAAAGTCCATCCCTACTTTTTGCTTTACATAGATCATTTTAAAGTTCATAATTTAAATGTATCATAAGAAATTATTAAAATAAAAAATTAAAGGAAGAATGTATCGTATTGGACAACAATTAAACTTATTATATATAATTAAAAGAGAAAAATATTACACAAAACTATTCAATTTGTTTGGATTTTTTTTAAATCAACATACAATAGTCATGGAGTTCAATTTGAAACTACACTTCTATTCCAATCGCAGTGTCGACAAACATATTTATTACTTCAAGAAAAGTATTTACAACTTGCAGTAAACTTGTGAATCTGTCCATACTTCATATTGAATATGAGCAATTAATTTATTGTGTAGTTATTATCTATGTCTTTGGGATTAAAAGAGGCTTCAGTCTAGTCATATTCCTCTATAGGTCATCCGACACATCCTTGAACCCATGTCAAAAGTTTATTAATTCTTGTCTTCTTTTCCTGGTTCACTTCACACATCAAGGTGAGATAAAGTTTTTAAGGTCTTTATGTCCTTACAATGGCATGCCAAATTTGAATTTTGTCTTCAAGAGATGGTAGTATAGATCTTTAAGGAATTTTCTTACTGTACCTTCAACAATTTCAGTAGAGAAAACTTGCATGAATACTCAATTAACGTGTGTTATTTAATCTGTACAAACAAATACATATAACAATAACTTTGCAGAAACATAAACAACAAAGTTCAAAACATGTACTCAAAAACAACAATTGATATCATAAGCATAAATTAATAACTGTAAAAAAAAACATACCAGAATCTTTAACAATAGAATAAAACACAAAGGAAAAAATCGAGTCCACTGAATATACAGTGTCCCCTTAAGGAAATTATTCCTCTCTAGTATCCGAGGTTTAAAGGAATGAATCATCTCTAGTATCCGAGGTTTAAAGGAATGAATCCTCTCAGGATGGAATGATTCTATTCACCACTGTATTGATACATAAACAATGGTGTCAGTGAGCCACTCAATATGAGCAAATTATGCGAATATTTAATTGTGCAAAAGAAGAAGTTCAAAATTTCTTTGTTTTAGAATGAGAGGAAATCCCTCTATTTATAGACAACAAATGGTAGTGTGAACAAATGATTATTGTGCCTTATCAGAAAAGTCACAACTCTTTGAAAAAGGTACAACCCTTCGGAAAGGTCACAACCTTTCATAAAAGTAACAATTTTTTTATAAAAGTTGCACCTCTTTATAAAAGACACAACTTTTCATAAAAGTCAAAACTTTTCATAAAAGGGGAAGGCTAGTTTTGAAAATAAATAAATTAAAAGGGAATCTTGGTTTGTGGTGGAGCCACGTAGGCGGGCCTAGGGTTCTCTTTTAAATATATACTAGATACTAGATAAGCAAGCCCGTGCTAAGCACGGACCCAACACAATTGATTATGCACACAAGTTATTTTAGTAGCACATTCAAAAGTTATCTTCATGTTCTCATACTTGGATCATAATTACAAACTTGTGTACAAGAACTGAAAAGTTATAAATTAAATGCGTATCCGTCCTATATATTGATTTTCATATTAGTGAGTAAGTAGTACAATGTCATTGCAATGAAGAAGTTGATAATAATATTGCATATATGTAAGAAAGCAAATGTATCTGCTTTGTGCATTACACAAATTTCAACTTATGCTCATATGATAATTCTCTTTTCGAACTTAAAAAGCTTCTCTAGAGAAAATTGAGAGACATGTTCTTCAAATTGATCACAGTAGGTCAGTAGCCATGTTACCATTAAGATTAGCAACCAAAATGCTGTAGCAAACATGACCAAGTACCTCCACATGATTTTATTGGAATTGTTGATTTTAAAAATCCAATTTAAAAACAAAACATTGCTATGTAACCATGAAAACCAGAGAATTGAAAAATAACATCAAATTTCTTTCCTTCTTTAAGTTTGTTCCTGCAAAACCAGGAAGAAAAATAATGTCTAAGATAAAAGAGAGGACACCACTTTGGCTAAAGCTCTTCATTTACTAGACTCGGAAAATTTGCTTACTACAAAATTTATTTATCCCAAAAAAATAATAAAAAGAAACTACTTTCTGATATAGAAGCATCATCTATTGACTACAAATTTCAAGTATTTCTTTGGAGTAACAATGTCACACAAGTAAATATGAGAATTAAGATGGGCGTCTTCTTCTTAGCTGTTCTAAAATATTTCAAGTAGACTCCCTACATGTGATTACTTAGGTCAGATGGTAAGTGCTGAAGCTCCTGTTAGTGTTCGCTCTTTATCAGGTATCATGAGATATAGATACAATTCTACACCTATTGATAGAACATATAAATTATTACCCCGTATTTTGTTTTATTACATAACCTGTCTCATTTCAGCCTTCAGGTACCTTTCTTGTCCATTTGTTTACCTCAAGTCAGCAACTCCAAAATGGCAAGAGAACTTTTCATTGTTAATGATATCTTTGATAGAGCATTTTCTGCTAACAGCTTGTCACTTCCCATGTTAATGCACAGTGAGCCTCAAGTCCATTTCTCGCGATTATAGAGGCTAGAATAACTATAATATTCAGACGTTGAAGAGTCTAAAGACATCTCGGAAGCATTTGACAAAGAAGGGTTATCATCATCCTAGAGAGAAATCAGTAATCATGTTAACTTCAAGTCATATGTATGATAAATAATTACCGAGAAATAAAAGATGATTCAGGAACAATGAATTACATCAAGTGACTAATATGCTCTGCCTATTAAATTTGTAAGATTTAAGTTCTATCTGGTACACTAACTTTAAACTTTAAGTTACAGGACTTAGCACACAGGACCTTTGTTTGTTATAGGGGAACCATCTCTATTAGTCAAGCTTGACAGTCACTACCAAACGTTTTTGAAAAATGCAAGCTGCAGGGATGGTTGTGAAGCCTGTATTGCTAATCTTGGGGCAGAGTGAAAGAAGAGGAAAATTCTCGACGAGGTTCAGTAGGAAAGAATAGAGTAGCCAAATGTTTCATGAAATGGTGTGACAAGTCATATGTATTATAAGAAATAATCGCCGAGAAAATAAAAGACAATTCAGGAACTTGAATTACATCAAGTGACTAATATGCTTTGCCTATAAATTTGTGAGATTTAAGCTATATCTTGTACACTAAGTTTCAACTTTGAGTTACAGGACTGGGCATATAAGACCTTTATTTGTGCTACCAAGGAACACAGGGCAAGCATTCTCCTTATAGAGGGGTACCATATCTATTAGTGAAGCTTGACGGTCATTGCCAAACATTCTGAATAATATGGTTATTCTAGAAACAAAAGGAAAAACTCAATTTAGAACATATCAGTAGCAATTCTGATATAAACACTCAACTCAGCACATATAAGTTGAAATATGACTCAACTATTCAACGTAAATGTTTCATCATTTTGGTGAGTTTGCTAAAAACCAGTCATGTGTAATGACCATATTACAGAAAACTAATCTAAAAAGTAGTACAAGCAAGTAAATTTTATGTAATTCGGAAAACAACACACAAATACCATTGTTGCTAGATTATTAAATCGACTATCTGTAATTAAATGAAGATGTACCAATTGCAGTATTCTTTGGTAAATAAAAATTTAATATGTCCGAGAATGAAAATGAGGGAATATTCAGCAGAAAGTTTGAAAGTTTATTGAACCAAAATAAATGATAACCCAATTACTGCTAAAGGATAGGGCATACTTCAGGAAAAGTTGAGAGAAATAATAAACCTGGTATTGTAGATATTCCCTCATTTCCATCCCCGAGCATTTTAAATTTCCCATTTAGCAAAAAATCCCACTATTGGTTCATTCTGCATCTAATTAGATAGGTTGGCTTGGTTGGACTAAATAAATGAAGTATCCAGGCTCCGTTTAGAAAAAACCCAATTGTGATGGATATGCAAGCATGATAACTTATATGTTGTTCTATATCTCCATGAATCTAGGAACTTTTGCTTGCATTGTATTATTTGGTCTACGTACCGGAACTGATAACATTCGAGATTATGCAGGATTATACACAAAAGATCCTTTTTTGGCTCTGTCTTTAGCCCCATGTCTCTTATACATGAAGTCCCATTTCATTAAAATTCATCACATATCAAAAGATAGAGATCATGCCAAATCATATTAACTTGTATTGATGAATTGTTTAAGGCTAATTTAATAGTAGGCTATGATTTTAAACATCCAATGCCGAAAAATACTTTATATATCTGCAGATAGACATGAACATAGTCTAAAGCAAATACGTACTACATACAGTACAAAAGACAATTGTCTCGTGCTTCAATCATCCTAGGAATATCCTTATGCTAAAGGGAAGAAATTATCACTAACATGGTGCCTCCATTAGTTGGAGGCGCAAGTTATTCCTAAGTTTAAATATCGATTCAAAACTATAAAAGATACTTTGAACAAGAAAAAGAAAGAAGCAGTAAACCAGTGAAAGCAATTACCAACCTGACCAGCAAATGAGAATAGCAAGATTCCCCTTGACCTGCTTGGGGAGTTGGCAGTTGAATTCATCAAAAGAATAAACTGAAAACTTAAAGGATGACAACACCTTTAAGCTTCAATCTTCATATCAATGTCTGATGAGCTATGAATAACTAAGGTTGTCTAAATTGAATTAAACTTAACTACATAGTAATCGTGAAGAAATAGAGATTACCTTGCAATGCATAAGCATAAATCTCACATTCTTGTGAGTTTCCCAGCCAACACCAAAACCAAATGTTACATTCTAACCTGATATCATATCATATTTAAGCCAAAATTCTCACCCTACCTGCAATCAAATCAGCCAAATCAACCAAAAAAACGGAGTGCGTGAATCCATATAGTGACCCTAAATATCAACTCAACTAATTAAAATAATAAAATCAAATTCGAAGAAGTGAAATAATTAGCTTTAAGTTGTAGAGCATATGTCAAAAGATAAAAGAATGCATATTATCAAGCACTTCTCTACTGATCTATAGCGCAAGATCCCAACATTTATAAGTTATGCTCTTCTATATAATAAAAAATTAAGTTGTAGATGTTTCATTTCAGGTGAGATCTATAGCACAAGATCCCAGCATTTATCGTGAGGTGATCATCGGTGTCAGGTTGTGTTTGATGTTGTTGATTCTCTTGGAATTCCTAAAATGCAAACCTTAAATATTGATGGTGGTTTAGATCAATCCCATTGTTCGAGGAAATATCTCGTTTAGTAAATGAAGAGTCCAGCCTAATTATATTTAACAATAATTGTGAAGTCAAGGCAATTCTTTCCTGAACTATTACAATTGATCTAATAATTCCTTTCTCAGAAGATGGTCATAGCTTTCTAGAGCAATCCTTGATGACTTATGTTTGTCATAGTTAATTTCAGATTCTTCAAAAAAAAAAAGAGGTATAATTTTATTTTTTTTAAAAACAGAGAAGTATAGGATTTGACTTTCCTACGATGAAACATTTATCCATACTGCAAAAAGAAAGAACTGCAATCTTTCATTTAAGAGCAATTCTTAGGGGTGCAGTCCTGAGTCACAAACTGCT